>PITA01005386.1:0-111357 GCA_004023965.1 Spilogale gracilis
CTCCCGGTTGGCAGTCTGTCACAGCCGGGCTGGTGCAGACGTTGTATTGATTTCTGCCCCCGCCCCCACTTGTCGCTTCACTCCCGCACCTCTAAGCCACAACTCCTTTTGGATCGGGCGACTTTGTCTGCCCCCAGGGACCTGGGGCCTCTCTGGTCCCACAAAAGTCTGTAAAAAACGTCTTCCCCTGGGGGGGTCTGCACGCGGCCCACGGTGTGGAGAGAAACAGGAGAGAAGGGCAGGATAGAATCCACTCCCGCTGCTTTTCCGGCAGCTGTGGCGGCTCAGGCGGAGGCAGGCCTGGGCGGCTGGGCGCGCGCCGGGGCCGGGGCCGGGGCCCGCCGGGGCGGAGGTCCGGGCGGCTGATTTAACACAATTTTTTAAAAACCTTTTTTTGGGGGGGGAATTTCACACTTAGACAATTTTAAAATACAGTATAAGGAACATTTCTTTTGTGTGTCCATTGCCAACAAGATGCCTCATCACCACCTGATATTTTAGTATGGATTTCTTACAAACAAGGGCATTCTCCTGTAGTCACAGGACAACCATCAAAATGTGGAAACTAGTATTGATTTGTCCCTGTCGTCTGACCTCCAGGCCCATTCGAGTTTTGCCAGTTGTCCCAAGAACAGCCTCCATAGCAGAAGCCTCCAGGCTAATACCCTGTATTGCATTTACTTGTCCTGTTTCTTCAGCTTCCTTCCACCGGGAACAAGTCCTGAGTCCCTTGGTCTTTCATGACACTTTTGAAGGTCAGTTAATGTTCCTCAATTTGAGTTTGGCTGAGGTCCCTCTGCGATTATATTCGGGTTGGGCCTTGTTGGCATGGATTTCAGAAACACAGTTCTGTATTCTTTTCATTGCACCCCACCAGGTGACTCATACTTTCTCCCATTACCGATGACATTCAGTGTGGTCACTTGATTAAGATCATGTCTGTCAGGCATCTCCATTATAAAACCACTCTGTTTCCCTTTCTAATTAATGCAGTTTTTTTGAGAGTCCTTTGAGACTAGATCTATATTTTCTTTCTCATCAAACGTTTAAGTTTTTTATTTATTTATTTTTTTGTAATAGTATGGACTCATGATTTCTTATTTCACTCAGCAGGTTATAATCCATCATTTCCATTATTTATTTTGATCCTTCAGTTGTCCCACACCTGGCTAGTGGGGACTCCTATCAGCATGTCTCTGTGTCCTTGTGACGTGATTCTGTCATTCAGGCACCTCCTCACTTTCTGGCACATTAAGACGTAGCAGGCTCATCTGATACTTTCCCTCTTCATTCCTGGAATCAACCAAGTCTCCAGGGATCCCTGGTTCCTTTTAGTGAAGAACAGGTGTTAGAAGGGGAGCATTAGGGCATTAGGTGTCTTATTGCTCTTGGGGTGTTGCTGCTTCAAGGCACCTCTCAGTTGTCAGAACTAGGAAATATATGTGTTTATATGGGTGTTAAGTATCATTAATTTCTCTGTCTTTGAGCTCATAGTACTTTCCATTGTAATTTTTTCCCCTTTCCCTACTTGTAACTCCCTTCTCTGACAGTGAGAAATTGGTTCCTGTCATCTTCAGTGTATTTATTTATTTGATCAACAGGCACCCCCTGCCTTCCTGATAAGGGACAAGTCATCTGCCGCAGCTGCTGGCTGCCTCCTGCCCTCCATGGGAGGCTCTTGTGCCCAGCCACTACGCTGGGGCATGTTCCCACTATAGGCACCTCTAATGGTGGCTACATCGATTTTAGCCCAACTTAGGAAACATAAGGGAAACATTTCTTATTTGGTATCATAACCCAGGACTGCAATTTTGTGGGGATTGGTAGATGGGACTATAAAATAATACCTAGATCATATTGTACAAGTAACAAGTACCAGGATGTAACTATCTGGACAAGCCTCCCATGTGGGAGTAGCACTGTTGGGAGGTTACATACTTATGCCCCTGGAGTCGTTGCTGCTCACACAGCTTTGGAACCTCTCCTTCTGGAACTGCTCTTTGATAACTGCCTTAGGAGCCAACCCAGAAACTCAGCCTTAAATAGCCCAACATAAGCACAAGGAAAGCTACTTAGATATCTGGAAAAATTGTATTATTTTTACTACAGTTCCTTGCTTACGTGCTTTTCTTCCCTTCTGGACTGTGAGCCCCTTAAGAGCTGAGGCTAACTCCATGTTGTAGAGTGTCCAAGGAAGTATCTGTTGCATAATTCAATGAATGAATCTTATTTTTGATTCAAACCATTTTCTCCAGCTTATATGCCAGATTTAGTTCCAAATGACTCAGCTGTTTCCCAAAACGAAAACCACCCTCAAAGGATGAATATTTACCACAATTGAAAAAAATCAGAAGTATACGTCTTAGGCACTGGATGTAATATCAAGAGAGGAACATTTTCACAGAGTTTCAAGCAGCCTCAAGAATATGCATCTAACAAGCCAAAGTGTCTGTTTCGAAGGTGGTGACGTTATTTATTGTATATTGTACATTGTATTTCTTGTATATGTGAGTTGTGGTGTTTGTTAAAAGATCCACATCATTACTTTATAGTCAGTTATGCTTTATATGCATCATAAACTAAATGCTGATAATAAGATTACAGCCACCAGAAATATTCCCTATGTTTTATACTTCATTGCTGATGATTTATGGCCTGAGCTAGCTGAGACATCCTAGAGTGCTATTCTCTCCACTAAAGAACAATTACTGATATAAAATGTTCATATTCTGCACCCTTCCCCAAGGGTTCTGTATTGTCCTTGTTCAAGGCTTCTGCCGGGTCCTTCATTATCGAGAAAGAGAAAGATCAACATAGAACAGAGCAACGATCATGTATGCTCAGCGTATATTGCTTCCTCTAAATGTCTGTATAACTGAAATGTTTTAAAAATTAACCACCTTGGAAATCTTAAGGGAAGAAAACAGAGTTGAACAAAGAGGGAATGTGCAGCCCAAATATGTGTGTACGTTTTCCTGCAGTGGATGGGCCGTGGGTGAGTGAAGACAAGAGCCGTAGGCTTTGAGAGGCAGGCTGCCCCATTTCGCTCCTTCAGCTTGGGTTAGCGCTTTTTGGGTCTCTGTGCTTACACTGGGAGCCTTCCAGTAGTCTCCATCAGGTCAGGGCAGGGTGGTGTTGGGGCTTGGAGAAGAGTCTGAGGTTCCAGGCCTCTATCCACACGTTCTGCCGGCCCTTTCTTAAGGAGGATCATGCAGATGTGTTGAAAGGTTTAAACTAAAGCACTCACCAGATAAATGATGGAAAGGGAAGTCTATCAAGGGGTTGTTTACCCTATATTTTATCTTGTGTTTTTAAAAATGTCAAGATGGTGGAGTGGAAGGAGTGGGCGGAAGGGGTAGGTGATGGACACTGGGGAGGTTATGTGCTATGGTGAGTGCTGTAAATTGTGTAAGATGGATGACTCACAGACCTGTACCCCTGAAACAAATAATATATTCTACATTAATAATAATAATAATAATAATAATATAAAAAAAAGTCTCAAGATGGTGGTCTTGCTTCCAACTCACCAATTCATTTTCATCCCCAGTCCCTGCCTCATTGGCCTAGGATGGCACACAGGAGACATCCCCAGATTGCTGTGCCCAGAGTGAGACTGACTGGTGGCTTTAACAGGGAGGGTTCACAGAAGCAGGCCGAGACAGGCACCTTGAAGGAGATGTTGAATTGCTGTATTTGGAGAAAAACCAAGGGAAGGTTCTAAGTGGAGGGCATTTGCTATGACTTTACCATTTAAGTTTGGGGGTGACAGGGCTATAGACGTTCGGATGTTTCTATTAAGGCTGTCAGGGCTTAATAAAGTTCTTGGAGCCAGAGCCACATGTGCTTTTCTGGTGGTTGGTTTACCCACCCCGGGAGCAGGGAGCAAACTGGAATCAACAGTGCCACCAAGTGGCAGCAGGCTAATCAGCAAGTGGGAACGCTGTGACGGCCACTTGCAGTGCTTTGCCCAAAGTGTCTGTGTCTTTTTCTTCCTCTCGAAATATGATCAAGTCTATTTTTCTTTGATGGATGTAGCAAGGGTATTCTGGGAAATGAACCTTTATCTGGTATGTCGCAAAGGTTGGGTAGATGATTCTTCTTTATTAAGCCACCAAACCCACTGCAGGCTTGCCCAACTGAGCCCATTGTGGAAGCCATCCCTGGGCAGAGGTGTGCACAACCCATTTGTGAACACACAAGCATGGGGCTGTGTGTGGTGGGGTCTGAGAAGTGTTTCGGGGTGCCCTGACCAGGGATGAAGGTCCAGGATGATAAATACTGTATAGACAGTTTGAAATACTACAGATAATGCAAATGTCCATATTTAGGAAAGGAAAATATATTATTACAGCCTGTAATCTTTTCATTTTTTATTTAGAGGATTGGTTTTTCTTATTGTGGAAGTATTATAATATGGAAGATTTTTCTAAAAACAGTACATTTTCCTTGCTATTAAATACTTTGTAAGTAACACAAAATGTTAAGATTTTAAAGATACAGAGAAACCTACTTCATTGTTGTCCATTTTGCTATCATGAAGACAAGATTGTATTTCTGTTTATGCCGAGGTGTTCATTTTTAGATCTAATTTTAGATCTGAAATGTGGGATAAGCTTCTAGCTTTGACTGGTGCTTTCCCCTTACTTTTTTTTTCCTTTCCCGTAGAATGCATTCTTTCCATCCACCTTCCCCTCCACTCCCTACAAAACTATCATTTTCAGAATAGTACCAGTGTTGAGACCCATGTTCTAGAGCCAGTTCCTCAGTGTCTTTTTTATGACCCTGACCTTGCAGTATCCATTTTACTGGATATTTTAGCTGTTTCCATTACTGCTTTTTTTTTTTTTTTTAAGAGTTAAAGCACATTTTTGTTGGTCATTAGTGGTGTTGGGAAGCCCATAGCTTGGGCTGCTAAGAGGTCTATCTTGTGCCTAAGGGACATTAACCCCAGAGGAGAGAGATTTCCTCCTACTCTCAGGGTTTGTGGGTGGGAGGGACCAGAGCTATAGAAGACTTTTGAATGAGGTGGAAGTGTGGCATAGAAAAAGAGGAAGGGATAAGAAGGTGAAAGGGAAGCAAGAGATCCTCAGCTGAATTCCAACCATGAACATGGCAATGGTTTTATTTTTACTGTCAAAGCAATTTCAAGCGTCCCTTACCCTGCAGCAAACATCAGGGGAATGAGTGAAGGGAAAAGCTTTTATTTTTCCCCCTCCCACTTTTTAAAAGAAAGGTAGATGCATGATTTTTTAGTACTGTTCAGAACAAAAAGCAATATAGACTAACAGCATAATTATGAAGTTAACATTATAATGAGGATCATTTTTGAACTGGGTTGGCTATGATTTTAACATGTCACTTTTTTGGTGGTAAAATGTTCCTAACATTAAAATTACCATTTTGACCATCCCATGGTTGAACAACTGTCACCACCATCTGTCCATCTCTAGAATTTTTTGTCTTCTAAGACGAAAGTGAAACTCTGTTCCTATTAAACACTAACTCCCCATTCCCTCTTCCCCCTAGCCACCTGAAACCACCATCCTGCTGTTTCAATGAATTTGACCACTTTAGGTACCTCATGTACAGGGAATGACACAATATTTGTTCTCATCTGACCGGCTCAATTCATTTACGATGGTGTCAATCAAGATTCATCTATATTGTAGCGTGTGTCGGAATGCCCTTCCTTTTTAAGGCTCAGGAATATTCCGCTGGATGTGGACCCCACGTTGTGTTTGGTAGGCACTTGGGTTCCTTCCACCTTTTGGCTCTTGTGAGTAATGCTGCTGGGAACCTGGAGGTCCTCTTTTGGTTCTTTCAGGTATATTCCCAGAAGTGGCAATGCTGCCTCATTTGTGATTCTGTGTTTCCTTCTTTGAGAAGCTGCCATGGTGTTTTGCACAGTAGCTGCCTCACTTTGTATTCCCACCAGTGTTACACAAAGGCTCCCGTTTCTCCACATCTTTGCCAACACTTGGTATTATTATTTTTTATAACAGCTAACCTAACGTGGCTAAATTGTCATCTTATTATGGTTTTGGTTTGCATTTTTCTAACGATTGGTGATGCTGAGCCCTTTTTCATGTGCCTTTGGCCGTTTGGAGGTTTTCTCTTTTTTTTGGACACCTGCCCATTCAAGTCCTTTGCTTATTTTTAAAATTGGGTTGTTTGTTATTTTGTTGTTGAGTAGAAGTAGAAGTTCTTTGTATACTTTGGGTAGTAGTCCCTTATCAGATAAATAACTTGCAAATATTTTCTAAGAGTAAATATAATAATAATATAATTTAAGGGAATTGATTATTTAGGTGGATGATGTCGTAGGCTGGGAAGATCTACCATCCTGCCCTGTGACTTAAAAGCTACTGAAGCTAAGATTGGATGAAATGAAGGGCACCACATGGCCAGGCAGTCTGCGTGCCTCTGGGTGTGACATCATGGATTGCAAATGTAACTATGGGACACCCAGGTACCCGAGTAATGGTGGAGCTGTTTTTAGGTCTTTTTAAGGCAGGGCAGCTGAAAAAGAAAAACTAGCTTTCTGTTCCAGCTCTCCTGTTACCGGTGAATGACACAGCCCAGTCAGCCAAAGAGCTGGAGAAACTGGTGGGTGTTTGAGAGGTGGTTTTTCCTTGGCATTTATGTGGGTATGTGTTGCCACATCACTTTGTGGATTTGTCATTCAAAATCCCATCACTGTATTTTGACAGTGGGCAGTGGGAATGCCACTCTTATTTCAGAGTGGAGGAACATTTTTTTCATCCTATTTTCTTCTTTCTTTTTCTTCTTTTTTTGGGGGCATCATATTCATAAAAGAAGTTAAACGAGTAAATGAGAAACAACATTTTACTAGGGAGGCACTACTAAGAGGGTCTCTCTTAACATAACAACATTCCCTGTGCAAAGGATGGTATCAGTGTCTAGGAGGAATCCCACAGAAACCATGGGCAGGGGTGCTGCCCGCAGTGAGACATCAGCCTCATTGGACCTACGTCTACAAGACACTGGGATGTGTGGAGCAGGCTTATGTGTAAGTCCAAGCAGACCTGGTTTAAATCATGTTGGCTAATTGAATTCAAATTAAAAAAAAAAAAAGAAAAAGTAAGGTAAAAGATCATAAATGTTTGTGCTAAAAGATGTGGATTGTATAGTCCTTAGGCCTAGGTGTGGGGAGAAACCATGAAAAGGCAAGGATTTTGAGAACAGTTTTGAAAGAAGGGAATAATAACATGGATTGGCATAAAAACAAAATTGTCATTATAGTGGGCCTTTTATAGCATTCTCATCTCTTTTCCTCCTTGGTATATATCACAGGATTCACGGAAATCCATTAGGTATGAGGATTTGTTTGACTTCCGGTGAGGAGATGAGAAGGGAAAGAGTAGTGGTAAAATTATTGAATATCATGTATTAAGCCCTTTGTCCAGGGTTAGGGAATGCATAACTTCTTCAGAGTCATAATGGACCTTTCCAAACTTGGAGCCCTCTTTGTGGAGGTCACATAGCACGTGTCTCTTCGTCCCAGCTTCTGTCCTGGCATGGAGTCGGCCCTGGTGGGGCCCATGTGGTGGAGCAGTAGTCCCTTCTCTCTTGACTCATTTTGATTGTGGTTAGAGTAGAGTTGACCTGACAGCTTCGGAGGTTTGTCATTGGCTTCTGATAAAAGTGGCACCTCTAGCGTAGAGGGTAGGATAGTAGCCCCAAAACATGCCTATATAGAACCTCAGGATGTGACCCTCTTTGTAATAATGGTCATGGTACGGTTCTCTGGATAAGAGCATCCTAGGTTGGGTAGGCCCTCAATCCACTGATTAGTGTCCTTAGAAGAGACCGAAGAAGAAAGGACACACCGAGACTAAGATTCTGGGAGGAGGGCATGAAATAGATCCCCTCCCAGAACCTCCTGGAAGAACCAGCCCTGCTGGAATCTTGATTTCAAACTTTGGGCCTCCAGAACTGGGAGAGAATTGTTATGACCCCTGTAGGAAACCAATCAATCCTGTTTGCCGGAAATGTTAGCTAAATAAATGGTGGTTCAGTGAACAGAGGACACACTGTTTTAGGATGGGAAGAATCCTGGAGACACCTAGGTCAGGCATTTTCAGCCCTGGTTGCACGTTTGAATCACCTGGAGAACTTTTAAGAAGGATGGGGTGCTTTAGTGAGAGGGTCTCTGGGGCGAGGTTAAGGGATGAAGCATCCTAGGTGATTTTCACGCCCAGCCTGGCTTCAATACCAGTTGCCCCATTTTATAGATGAGGGAACCAAGACTTGGCGAACTTACCCTATGGACCAAGAGAAAGCTTTAAAAATCCTTCTGTGGAGCATGGGAAGGAGAAAAAGAACTTGCTGAAGGAGGATAGAGGAGGGTGTCTGTAAAACCAAAAGGGAAGCAAGGGGAAGAAATGGGTGAATTTATCTCATTCTTGGGTTTTGTAGATGCTAGGAAGAACTCATCTGCTAATATATTTTGGTCACCCCCCCCAAACCTGTTTTTAAAGAGCATTTGTTCACATAATACAAGTATTTTCCTTCGTGGACATGTCTGCCAATTTAAAATATGTGTGAATTTTATTACCACCACAAAGGAAGATTCTCAGTTTTCTTGTTCCTTTCAGAAATCTGAACAGTCTAGATTTCCATTATGGCAAGGGGCATGAATAATTGTGTTTGAGGTCTTATTATGTTGTTTAGGTAAATAACACAGAAGATTTAATGTTCAGAGTAATTGTTAAGAAAGAAAAAAAGAGTGTCTGTTGAAACAGGACCTGGGTTTCAGGGATGTGGTATTAAATCTAATCACCCCACTTAGGTTATCCCTCCTTTGGAGACTCATAAAGATAAGGGCAACAGGATAATTGGGATATTATGTACTCTTTAAAACAGCATGATTTAGTCCAAGTAGGAATTGCTGGGGCTCTAAATTAATCCCCTGGGGAATAAATGAAAAATATATATGTGATATATTATGGAGGTATGTTTTTTGGTGCTTTGATATCGTGGAGTGTCTCCCATTAATCTGTCATTAATTTTAACTGGGGCAATCTGACGGTGATTAAAGCATATCTAGATAATCAGAAGCTAAAGAAGCCCACCGAGAGATTTACTTAAATGATCTAATCAGCTTTTCTTTTCATAGAAGACACAAAACTGAGGTCCTGACAACTCGAGGGCATTAACAATCCCAGGGCACTTTTCATAAGAGTCCGGGTATTTAGCCCCAGTGTCCTGGCCAAATTCCAACTCCAGTAATGCCATTTTGCCTCCCAAAAGTCCCCCTGCAGCTACCAGTGGCTACAGTATTATTCTTCCTTCCTGTCCCAAAGCGTGAGGCTTTGTGAGGAGGTGGCACCGTGCGCCGCAAATCCGATGCTT
Organism: Spilogale gracilis; assembly: GCA_004023965.1. Taxonomy (NCBI): domain Eukaryota; kingdom Metazoa; phylum Chordata; class Mammalia; order Carnivora; family Mephitidae; genus Spilogale; species Spilogale gracilis. The sequence continues at coordinate 9,379 of PITA01005386.1, forward strand.
CATTTCTATGCCGAGTGCCTGCATTTTGGCTAAGCTGCCATAAGTACGTGGTAGGGGATATTTACATGACTTCCATTACAAGGGGGGAAATTGCAGAAGATTTATTCTTTTGGAGAACCTGCTTTCATCTTTGGTTAAAAATGATATTGTGATTAATACTGTTAGATAAGATTAGATAACCAACAGCTATGAATACCCGTGTGTACATTTTTATCTCTTTGTATGTTATTTTGTTCTGTAGGTTAGATGCAATTATGACGACTGGTGAGATTTCTGTTACTGCACTGGCCTGTGGCACGTTGTATTCAAATTTGTAACAGGAACTTTGTTAAGAAAATGTAAATAAAGACTCGGAGATGCGGCAAAATGCAGAAGATTTAAGTGTGGAATGATGAGATTTGAGATATGCAAGTGAAAAGGCTGAAGGTTAATTGAGGAAATCCTGATTCGGGGAGCAGAGAGATGTATTCATTCATTCATTCATTCATTCATTCATTCATTCATTTATTTATTTATTTTTGGGTCTGGTCCGCGATTTCATAATCGTACAACTGGACAGCTCGATAAGGTATTTCGGAATCTTGTTTTTGGAAGCAGTTTCTGTTCCCTCAGATAGAGAGGTGATTCCCAGCTGGCCGGAAGGAGAGCAATGCCTCGGGGAGGACTTGGTTGCTTTTCACAACAGGACTGCTCATGGCACTTGTAGGTGTCTCCATGTCGCCTCTCTTGCAGAAGATTGGGAGAAACCAAGAGAGAACTTCTGAAGGGACCGAGGGAAACCAAGGCAGGAAGCTGGTAGAAAAGGGTGTAGAGTCATGAAAAAAAAATTAAAAAAAAAAAAAAAGAAGATGAGAGAGTTCAAAGGGTCCTAGGGGAATAACCTAAATATTTCAGATTTTAAAGGTTGAAACTTGCAGCAAATTAGATCATCAGCCAGCATCTAGACCTTCAAGCCCCATTTCTCATGATCTTCATTGACATTAGCTAGGACTTTTTGGTTGCAAATACAGCAACTCAACAGGAACTCTTACCGCCGTAGGGGATGCCCCGGCTTGCTGAGCTGATGGTCCCAAGGTTGACTCTTTTCCAGGTGGCCTCTGTCCATTGTCAGTGGTAATATGGCTTCTTTTCAGCTCTAGGCTTACATCCTAGCCAGCTCAGCAGAGAAGAACTTTCCTTCCGCAGCAGTTTGAATGAAAGCTCCAAGAGTATTTGGCTGGGTCTGATTTCAGTCACATGCTCATCTCTGTGGCCAGGAGGATGACTCACATGGAAGGGGTAGGGGAAGATGAGCCGACTCAGGCCAGAGGGACTGGGTCCCTTCCAAAAGCAGAGGGCAAACGGATGCTACTGAGTGGAGGAATAGGGACACCAAGCACTGAAACACAAACGTCTGTCTCTGACATGTAAATTACAGTGCATTTATTGGACAGTGCTGACCTATGCTTGTCTTAATTTTGTAAAAGGTTTCAACACATTTGACCATGTGCATGTAAAATGTAGAATCATGGAGCTGGCAGCCCAGTCCCATTTCCCACCGAGTAGAGAGAAGTTCATGATTTCAGGGGCCACACCACGTAGTCTTTCAGCTTCTACGTGAGTTCCTCTAGGGATATTGTGTTTATTACTCCATAATACAGTGTATTTCATTATGATATGAATTTATGCTAACGGTTGTTAACAGTTTTTGTGCTAACAGTTCCCCTTCACTCTGTCTGATGGCCTCTTTTCTGCGCTTTGGAGTTATATGGAGTAAATCTAGTCTTTCCAAGCCATGGTCTGGTCTCTCAGCTCTTTCATATTTCATTTTGTCTCTTGGTTATACGTACCTATTTCTCTTCGTTGTTCCCAACTCCTCCTCCTTCCTCTTTCTGCTCTTTTTCATAATATAAAGAAAGCTTATAGGTGCTCATTATCAAAGGAAACTCTTTCTCTCTAATTTCATGACAGTTATTAGACATGTAATTCATTTTTAGAAATTTCTCAAGTTTCTTTATGAATTACAGGTTGGGGCTCAATGTAAAGAGTTCATCATGAAAGTAGATTTAAAAATAGCACCCTCAAAACATTTATGTACCCAATTTTAAAAGTAAAGTCAAATGATTTCAGAAGCATAGGCTGTTCAAGTTTGAGTGTGTGTGTTTTAAGTATTTCTAAGATGGAACAAATGAAGCGTGATGAAGGTAATTCTGAGGTGTCCTTAGGTAACCCATGAATAGAAATATTCAGCTAAATTGTAAAAGAACAATGATTTTGTAGATCAGAATTTAGATTCTAATGCACATTTGATCTGGTATATGAGCTCCTAAGAAAGGATGTTGCATTGTTCTCTGTGTTGCGATGTTTTTAGCATGGTAAGTCCAATCAGAGACTATTAAAATCTTGGCCTTTCAAAGGAAATTCAGAGGCTTAGATTCTACTTCTTTATTAATAATTCCCTGCTTGCTTTAGCCATTTACATTTCTGGATCAGTGTCATTTTTCTTTAGCAAACCCTTTTAGTATTTGTTAGATATGGTGTATAACATTCCATTTCCCGATTTTTCTATTTTAAATCAGATTTCTTAAACACCAAATTTTGCTGTAACTCTTAAGTTTTAGCTTATAGGCACTAACATGAATACAATTTATTTACAATGAATTTCTACCATTTTGAAAGGAAATAACAAATGTATTCATTTATTTAGGTGATTTTTTACTGTTTTCACGGACAGTTCACAAATAACTAGCTCACATATCATATGTCTGGGTCTGTAAGAGTATGTGGAAAAGGAAATTTGGCTTCGTCAAGATGCTTCTTACAAGATGAGAAGAGACTGAGTGGACCTGAGCTGAGTTATCCAAGCCTGTGAGGCTGGGAGGGAGGGACCCATGTCTTAGGAAGACCGCATGCGTTCTCTCCTCCCTTTTCCACAGAGCGTAATGCTGGTGTGGAAAGATTGATGGGCCCCAAGTTGGCAGAACTATTAGTCTAAGAGGAGGAGGAATTGAGGGTGAAGGTGTGGAAGGAGAGAGAGGAGAAGCTAGCATGTACCTGGGTGCAATAGAGGGTGTGCAGCTGCCGGCTGCAAGACCAGAGGAGCTACTTGTCACATGCAGTTGCGACCGAAGCCCATCACCCTGCCTTTGTTAATGTTCGTACGCCGGTGCAATTTCTTTTCCAGTGACTGTTCCAGGAATAATGTGCCAGATGGAGTGCAAGTGTTCCTGGGTCAGGTGATACGCTATTACTACTCCCATCTGCTCGCTGCCCCTGGGGCTTTTCAGCTGCAGATTAAAGACTAATACTGAGTGACAGATGCCAAATGGGCAATCCTCATACATAGTAGGTGCTCAATAAATGCCACTGGATTTGAGTGAAGCCACTGGAGGTGGATGGGGCAACTGTTGCGGCAAGAAACATAGGTTAAGACATGAATGTGTTTCACTTTCTACCTACAATTTGGAAGTAAACAGTTTCATTCCTTCCCGCTGTTCTTTCTTCACAAAGAAGTATTTTTTGGGGTTGCCTGGGTGGCTCAGTCTTTAAGCTTCTGCCTTTGGCTCACGTCATGATTCTGGAGTCCCGGGATCAAGCCCCACATCGGGCTCCCTGTTCTGCAGGAAGCCTGCTTCTCCCTCTCTCACTCCTCCTGCTTGTGTTCCCTTCCTAGCTGTGTTTCTGTCAAATAAATAAATAAAATCTTAAAAAAAGTATTTTTTTTGAGAATTTGCCTATTACTCAGTTCCTTTTAGGTATTATGTGTGGGAAACAATTATGTGAGACTTATTTTTCACGAAGTTGAGGCTGGGCACCTAATTTTTTGCTTCAGCACTTGCTTTTTTTCCCTTTTGTCATCTCAGATCCTCTCAAATTAGTGTCAGATTTGAAGAAAACAAAACAACACTTTTATTCACTCGTGTGTTAAACAGAAAACTGGGGTCAATTTCATAATTTAAATACAAAAGAAACTTGCAAGAGTTCAGTGTTTCCCTATAAGGAAAGCATATAATGTGGGTCAGATTTTTTTCTTTACCGAAAAGGGAGTTTTCTTTCTGTTCCTTAAATCTACTTCCATGTTTGTGAAGGATCTTTTTCTAGGGCCATCAAAAAAAGAAAAACAAACAAACAAACAAACAAAAAACAACCTTTCGATTCAATAAGAAGTCACAATGACTCCTTAGTGGGTAGACTCATATATAGGGAGAACTACCTTTACTAAGTATTTTTCCAACACAAGTTCTTACTGCCACTTACAAAGCCCCTTGTCCCCTTTGTTTCTTCCCCCCTTTTGCCTCTCTCATTCTCAAAGATATTTTTTTTCTGCTTGCATACACTGTTTAATTTTCTTTTGTAGGTTACATTTTTTTTTTTCCTTTTTAAATCTGTCTTTACATCTCTATGGCATCTATCACCATAGCACCCAGTTTAATAGTGTCTCGGCCAATTATCCTGTCTTTAAGATACAATGGGTTGGTTTGTTAGAACAGAATTTATATTGCGTTTCCAATTCTGAGCATTTCCAGGTAATCACTTAATTTTGATATGGTGGAAACATAGTTTGCAATGTTTTTAGAAATGGGAATTAGAAATAAATGCATCTCCTAAGATCATTACTTTTAAAACATCAGTAATAGCAAAGAAGCAGAATATATTTAACTATGAAAAGTGACCAAAAACTTTCATTTGCCTTAAATGGTTAACAAAAGTAGACTTCTGAAGAGAATTGTGTGTATTGTTAATTTTTTTTTTTTCTTAAGGTTAGGTTAGAGCCCTATTTACTGAACATGAAATCTCAATTTTTTCTTTTCTATGTCCTTGGCCATTGTGTTTACTATTATTGTGGTGGTTTGCCTCAATTGTTTTTCTGATAAGGAAACACCCTTATGAGATAAAAATCAGGGCTTATCTTTGCTGTGCAGTGAAATCCCAAAATAGCATACAAGTTTTTAAGGAGTGAACAAATCCATAGAAATCAGAAAGGAAATATATATGTATATAGAAAATTCATTTGAATTCTAATTGTTTTTTGACCTCTACTATGTATTTAAGTATGTGCTAACTTTCTATTTTAAGCATCGGTCATTAGTGTGATTTTTAAACAACAAACAAAATGAAATAAAAATCCTCAAGTTAAGAAAAAAATGCAACAAACCTTTAACTTGGAGATGCTTAAAAGCAATTCTGTTTGGCAGTGAGAATCAGAAGGAGAATATAACCAATACTGATTTTCTAGGTTTGAATAGAAAACCGTGATGATCTCGGTTATGTTTCCATGGATTTCATTAAAAAGGAATTTCAGCTCCATGTTACTCATTACTATTTACTTATTAAATTTGATTAAATATGGTATTTTAACATTAGTCTAAAAGATTAAGAATCTGATGACTGTTAGTGATTTAATATTAATTGCAAATTTAGAGCATTAGGTATCATACAGAGCAGAAGACACAGCCTGATGGCATATGAAGAATGATCTATGAGCATTACTATGCATGCAACATGCACGTGTGTGGGCATCTGAGGAGGTTGGAAATATGAAAGGTGTGAAGGTGCTGGAGTGTCACTGTGTGTGGGTGGTTGGGTGGCCTGCATGTGGGTGGTTGGGTGGCCTGCGTGTGGGTGGTTGGGTGGGGTGGCCTGCGTGTGGGTGGTTGGGTGGCTTGGCCTGTGTGTGGGTGGTTGGGTGGCCTGTGTGTGGGTGGTTGGGTGGCCTGTGTAAATGACAGGGGGTTTGCTGTGCTCTCTCTCAGGCCTTGGAACGGCTGGGCTTAGATCCCAATGTCCCAGGTGTCCCCAGGCTAACATCACTCTGGCCCTCCTGTATCTGGGGCCTCTTGTGAGACCTTTATTTCAATCCTGGATCATTTGCATAGTCAACTTCCAGCTTCATTTCTCCTGTGCAGGAGAATCGCTGTTCTAGATTCATCTCCTTGAGCACCAGTTAGTCATCCTTTTACTTCTCTATTTCTTTAATGTACTCATTCTTCTCAAATGCTGAGAACATTGGTACAAATTGACATCCCAGTACTCTTACCTTCCAAAGACCTCATTTCAAGTCCAGATTTTATTGTGTTGTAGTAGCAGACTGCTGGGGACTTTGGCGTGGGCCAAAGAAGACACATATATAAATTCCTCTGCTACTGAAACAGAGGAACAAAATTCCTGATGGCACCCCAAGGCATACACAACAGATTCCTGTGAAAATCTCATCTTCTTCTCTTTATTTCCTTTTCCTTGTTTCTTCTCCTACAATTTCTGCCGTCTCTCACTCTGATGTGTTGTGATAGGGGTTTTCTTAGCTCAGTGACTAAGAATTTAGCTGTATTGATTTGTCACATCGCACCTGCTGAAATCCTAACAAAAAACTTGGCCCAAGGAATAGAAGATGTCTGATAAAATTAAAGCTCACAAACTACGCAGCTGTTGTGTGCCTATAGAACACTACCAGAATCTTCCCTGCGACTGCTTCGATAGTCTTGTTTTATATCTTCACTCTTTCCTTCGGGCTTGCCTTTTGGGTGTCGAGAAATAGGAAAATGAATGTCATGATGGTCCTTTTATCCAGCAGAAGTGGACACTTGACGCGTGTGCCATGTGATTGTACCCGTAGCTTTTGTTAGCACGAAGTGTGGCGATTTGCGACTGTTGGTCTAGAGCTGCCTCACAGCCGGAGGGGCACAGCCCCCGCAGGGGAGAGAGTGATGCCAAAGAGTCACTTTATTAGGTGACTTAGTCCCTTGTGACAGTGAGGCTGAGAAGGACCCAGCCAACTTTAGGGGCAAATCATTATTTAAATGAAGAGCGATATTGGCATAATTTTTTCCTCCTTTTTTTCATTTCATGATTAAATTTGAAGATTTTTACTTCCTCCCAGAATCCCTGAATTTTCTTTTATGACTACAGTGTTTGCAGTGCTGAGATAGAGCTGTACTTGCTCTACCACTGGAATTTAAGGGGACAAACCTGTAAAAACGCTGTTTATACAAAAAAGCAATTTCACTTCGTGTTAGGGATTTCTGCCTGTTAGTTTTTATTTCGTTCAAAAAATGTGTATCAGGTGCCTTCAGAGTGCAAGGCTCAGTTTAGGACCTAAGGATATCACGGCTTCCTGGCTCTCCTGGAACTTCATTTTAGCGAAGCGAGACACATTAAAACAAGAAGGTAAATAGCTCATCTGTCATCTGGTGCTGGATGCTATGGAAACAGTGAGGAGGGAAAGAAAAGGCTGGGTTGAGAGGTGGGTTACTATTTTATGCAGGATGTCAGGGATCGTCTCCAGTGAGGTGACATTTAGCAGAGACCGGGATGGAAGTGAGGAAGGGTGTGAGCTGTTTGAGGGAAGAGCACATGTAAAGGCAGGAGCTAGAAGCATGTTGGTGTGTTGGACACAAAGTAAGAAGGACAATGAATGGAGAGCATACAGGGCAAAGGAGTGGGGAGATGAAGCCAGAGAGAGGGGACTGGATTAAAGCAGGGACCGTATAGCGTCTCTCAGCGGATTTTAAGAACGTTGGCTTTCACTCTAAGTGATGCTATCTATTTATGTTTTAGAAGTTCTGCCTGGTTGCTATGTTGAGAACAGGCTGTAGGGTGGGCACAGGGAGTCTGTCACCATAATCCAGGTGAGAAATGATGGAGTTTGCATCATGCTAGTAATAGTGGAAGAGATTGGAAGAGCTCATGTTTTAAATATATTTTGGAGGTGGAGCCATGGGGATTTACCTTGGGATGTAGGATGTAAAAAATGTAAGGAGTCAGATATCGCTGTTTTTTTTTTTTTTTTTGGTCTGAACATTTGGTCAGTGAGTAGTAATTTACTGAAATGGGAGGGACTGGAGGAGGCACAGGTTATCTGGGGGAGAGTGAGGAGTTTGATGCAGGACTTATTAGGGTTGAGATGTCTGTAAGACATGGGGAATGTTGGGGCGCCTGGGTGGCTCAGTTGGTTGGGCAGCTGCCTTCGGCTCAGGTCATGATCCCGGAGACCCGGGATCGGGTCCCACATCGGGCTCCCTGCTCGGCGGGAAGCCTGCTTCTCCCTCTCTCACTCCCCCTGCTTGTGTTCCCTCTCTGGCTATGTTTCTCTCTGTCAAATAAATAAAATCTTTAAAAAAAAAAAAAGACATGGGGAATGAGGTGTCAAGAAGGCAAGGGAATACAATGAATCCAGAGATCACGACAATTATGGGCTGATGTCATGGGTGTAGAGTAGATGTTTAAGGCCAGAAGATTGATTAAGATCAACTAGGTGTAGGTATATACAGAAAACAAGGAGGTATGGTTACTAGGTCCTAAGCCATCCCACGGTTAGGGTGATGAGAAACTATCTATGTATGTGAAGAAGGATGAGCCCGTGTATTAGTTTCCTATAGCTGCTGTAATGAGATATCAACAACCGGGTGACTTAAAGCAACAGAAACTCACTGTCTCACAGTTCTGGAGGCGAGAAGTCTGAAATCAAGTTGTCAGCAGGACCGTGCTACCTCTCACGGCTCTTGGGCACCATTCTTTCCTGCTTCCTCTAGCTCCTGGGGTTCTCCTTGTAGGTGCCCCACTTGTCACATGGCTTTCTATCCCTGTGTATCTTCACTCTGTGCGTGTTTGTGTCCAGATTTCCCCTTGTCGTAAGGACACTAGTCATTTGGGATGAAGGCCCACCCCAATGACCTCATCTTAACCGAGTTAAATCTGCACAGATCTTATTTCCAAATAAGGTCACATTGTCAGGTACTGGGCTTTAGGACGTCAACATAATCTTTTTTTGAGGGATGCATTTCAACCCATTAGACCCAGTGAGAAGCAAGAGAGCATGATATTCTGGAAGCTAAGTGATGAGTCTCTTTCAGGCAGGAAGACTGGATGAACTGGGATGGAGGCTGCTCACAGAGCAAACAAGATGACCAGTAGAGACTGACCAGGGGGTTGAGCCACGTAGGGGTCATTGATGTCCTAGCGATGGGTGATTTCACTTTAATGGTTCAGTGATGAGAACTGAGTTGAAGTTCAAGACAGGATGGAAAGCAGAAGAGTTAGAGAAGGCAAGTGTAGACAGGTTTTTGATGAGTTTTTCATGTAGGGCAAGAGAAAAGTAAGGTGGTGGCCATGGAGAAATTAGAGTTCAAAGGATTTTTTTTTTTTTTTTGACACTGTGGGAGAAATAGCAGCAGGTTTCTATACCACTGTGGGGGAACCACTAGAGGGGGAAATGTTACAGGAAAAAGGGAACAATTTCCAGAATGATGTCTTTGGGTAAGCAAGGAAGTGTGTGATCTAATAAGCTCTCCACAAGCCCTTCAGGCAATTCTGATACACAGCCAAGATTGAGAATCACTGTTCCAGATGATCTCTAGAATGTCTGGTGATGTATTTCACCCCATCACTGAATCTGAAATCTTTTGTTTGTTTAGAAGGATGGTGATTGCCTACCAGGCACGGGAATGTGTTAAGATGAACTTGACCGCAGTGTCCTCCTGGGAATTGTGCCTTAGGGAATGGTGGCTCTCCATCTGTGCTTTACTCTGGGCTTTAAAAAGCTGTCCTGTCTCTTTAAACTGCACTTCCTGCCATTCAGAGGTCCTTCTTCAACATTGCCTGGGAGACCTGGCTGCCTCTTCAGCCGCTATTTTTAGATGACCCTGCATCAAACCCCAGCAGAGTGAAGAGTGTGTCATAGGGACTTGAGATATTTGTCTTTGGCAGGACTCAGATTCTATATAACAAGTTAATGTCCTAGTACCCAAATGCTATTATATCAAATTTTCATGTATCAAGTTTACTTAAAATATGACCTAGTATTTCCATTAAAAACCTTTCAAAGAAAAATCTCCAGTTTTGATCATCTGCTGATTGTATGATTTTATTTTGTTCATTATGACTTGTAGCTGTGGGTTAGTGCGAACACCAAATGCGATAGCTCCTTGGACTCACTTTTATTTGAGAATAGACAGTTTCCAATAAGATGTACAGTTACCGTACTTTCTTTCTTGAGTTGGTTAATTCTTTAGTTCTCCTGTTAGAATACTGAAAAATGGGGCGCCTGGGTGGCTCAGTTGGTTAAGCGACTGCCTTCGGCTCAGGTCATGATCCTGGTGATCCGGGATCGAGCCCCACATCGGGCTCCCTGCTCGACGGGAAGCCTGCTTCTCCCTCTCTCACTCCCCCTGCTTGTGTTCCCTCTCTGGCTGTGTTTCTCTCTGTCAAATAAATAAAATCTTTAAAAAAAAATAGAATACTGAAAAAAGTTTAGACAATGACAAGAGTTTTAATCAAAGTAGCATTGAATTCGGTTTGAGTACAATAACTTGCCATAAACAGATGTTTGGCTAGAACAGAGAACGATGCCTTACTAGCTGTTGAACTTACTTTGAGATTGTTGACTACGTATTATTTGGTAGAAAATGTGATTTTGGAGACTCTATTTCCCCCCCTCTCTGAGGTTTATATTTCTCAAGAGGACATTTCCTCCTCTCTTCTTTGAAGTAGTTAGAAAGGATTTGAATCAACTTTTGGTACTCGAAAATTATTTCCCTAATTTTCCTGAGCGTGACTAAGGACATTCAGAACAAGCCTTGACTTTTAGTATTCTGGGAGTTTGCTAATTCTGTTTGTGCTTGTCAAATGTTAACATTATTACCCTGGAGCATGCCTTCATTCATTGGACATCCCACAGGTGGGGGTCTCTATGCCCATCACAGGTGACATAGAGCATGAGGGATGCAGGGTCTCATGGGGCTGATAACCTAGCAAACAGTATTTGTAACATGTCCAGTGCGATAAAAGCAATGGCGGATTCAGGCCCCGGGGCTCTGGCTGACCAGGTGAGAGGGCTTACTCCTGGTTGGCTGGCATGGCCATCCTTACTTGGCATGGTCGAGGGAGGGAAGTGATAACAGAGCTTTTCCAATATATGATCTTTCTCTCTTTTTTTTAAATTTAATTTTATTTTTCAGTGTTCCAAGACTCATCATTTATGCAACACACCCAGTGCTCCATGCAATACACGCCCTCCTTCATACCCACCACCAGGCTTGCCAGTCCCCCCTCATCCCTCCCCTCCTATATATGATCTTTAAATACTCTATAATTTATACTATAACATTTCACAATTATATTTAATTGCCCGTATAGCCATCTGTTTTATCCTCACAAACACCCTACCCTTAGGCAGACCAGGAGAGAAAGTCAAGGCTTAGAACCTTTGCCCTGTTTAATTTCACACAGTTGGTACGTGTAGGAGCCAAGCCTAAAGCCCAGGGCATGAGTCCTTTTTCAGATGTTTTACACCCATCGTTAGGAAAACGGTTTTGGTTCTGAAATGAACCAATTCATGTTCTAGAACAACTGACAGTTTGACAGTCATTTAAAGGATGTTTGAACTGCCTTTAAGTTTCTTGAAATTGTAAATCTTTAGATGCAACTCTGGAATAACAATAGCATTGCAAAGTTTTAAGAAAATTCGAGGTTGATGACTGAGATGACTTCGTGTTTAGTGTTGCATTTGATAAGCAGGCCATAAAATAATGCTGGTTTGTTTAGGAGTTATATTGAAAATGCATTAGGAAACTTCACACACACTGTCATCGTTCCCAAAGGAGTTCTTGGCTTGTATTTTCAGATGTGAAATTTTATGACAGACAGCAGATAGGTTTTCTTCTCTTGTTTTATCCTTCCTCTCATTCCCATCTTTTTAAGGCATATCTTTATAAGTGATGAAAACTGTTTTTTGTGGCTTTGAAATGATTTCTGTTTGATTGCTTTAAAACTTGCAGTGCAACTTTATCTAACAGAACGATTTAGTGCCCGGTTTCGTTAAAGCACTTTCCAAAAGTCTACAAAAGCAAGAATGGATCCTGTGTGTGTTCTGCGGGGCCAGAGAGAATGTGCTGCTTACAGGTTCACAGGCAGAGTGCAAGGAGACATGTCTGCCATATTGGAACTGACCCTGACTCTTGCCCAGAATGGAAGGCCAGGTCCCAGCACCTCCAGAATGAATGGCATCCATTTGGATAGTTAGCTGTTCTTAGTAATATTTCTGAGGAAACACACAAGACTGATGGCAGTTGACTGTAAAAATGACTTCAGGTTTGCCCTGTTTTTAGTTAATTGATGCATCTTCCAATAAAAATAGATTCAAAGTGGGAGCTCTCCCCTATTGTGGTGGAGTAAGCTGATGATCCAGACTGTCTGATCGACTGGAGAAATTTGGGGAAGCAAAATAAGCCTAGTTTTAAACATTCTTTTAATGTCATATTAGGTCATGAATCAGTTAACAGTAGAGACATTTCTAGGAGAGTCTTGGGGATTTCACAAGCCATTACAGGTCACCCAGACTCTTAACAGATCTCAGATTTGGGAACTGGCTCATGGTAACCTCTACCTTTGGCTACATAGTGTTAACACAAGGATACAAATTGGAGGGTTAGATGGTTCTTGGGCATGTCTGCTACTCTCTTTTCAAATGTTGCTTTCTTGATCCTAAGGCCCAGTCTTGCCATGACCACCTACCTACTCAGAAGCATGACCCAATCTTATGCCAAGAGTCAAATAGCTGCCCTCTTTAGGAAATCCTGCTCCCTAGCAGGCGTCACCTGTCTTTCCTTGGGAAACCCCGTATAACCGCTGTGCTTTCTTTTTATGAATTTACTTCTGTGAAAGTCCCCAGTACTGACCTGGCACATAGATACTCAGAGAATGCCAGCTTTCCATCTTTCTTTTTATTCTGTCTTATTTTGTGTCTTCTTTACATTTAGCAATTAAGAGAGTCAAGGTAACTGTTTCTACTTTTTAGAAGTATTTTATTTAATAAAATATATTCTATATGCAAATGGCTATAAATTAAACACATAGTTTAAAGAATCAGAAAATCCACATCTGCATATGTGCCCATTGAGCTTAAGGGAGACAGCCAGTACTGCATGGAGCCCCCCCCCCCGTCTTAGTCCACGGGGGCTGTTATCACAAAATATCATATATGGCTTGGGTGGCTTCAACAACACACATATCTCTCTCAGAGTTCTGGAGACTGAAAAGTCTAAGATCAGGATTCTGGCAGATTCAGTGTCTTGTGAGAGTCATTTCCAGGTTCATAGATGATCATCCTCTTCCTGCTTGGTAGAAGGGGTGAGGGAGCTCTCTGGGGCATCTTTCTTAAGGGCTCTAATCCCCTTCTTGAGGACTCTACCCTCATGACCTAATTACCTCCCACGGGCCTTGCCTCCTAATGCCATCACCTTGATGGGTAGGATTTCAACATGTGAATTTGGGGAGGACTGGAACATTCAGAACATAAAACCCCTCCCTGACCACCTCCTCTCCCTCCCGCAGTAACTGCCATCCTGAATTTTGTGTTTAGAAGTTCCTTTTACAGTTAATATGTGTGTGGACAATTCTAGAAACAACATATTTCTTGACTTTATATCTTTGTGAACTTGATATTAGTGGAATGAAATTGTGTGTATTCTCCTGTGACTTGCTTTACTTGACGTCATACCTTTGGGGTTCATCCATGCTGCTGTAGGTTGCTCTGTGTGGCTGCTGTGATTTTCACTGTGGTGTGGTATTCTGGTGTGGAATACATCCAGTTTCCCTCCCTCCCTCCCTCCCTCCCTCTGGCCCTTCCCTCCCGCCCTTTCTTTCTTTCCTATGACAATGTGAGTGTAAATATGCAAGAGATCCAAGTCTAGAAGTACCAAGAACTGAAAAGACCAGGCAGGTCTGTGTGTGTTTTCAACATTTCTGGGTGTGATGCTGTTTGCTTCGCAAAGTGCTTGTGTGAATTATTCTACCATGGGAAGCATACACTTGTTCCTGTTGCTCCAAAACCTTTCCTTATTGCTTTTAAAGTGCCTGGATGGACCACAGCTCTCTTTGCATTTCTAGTTTTTAACCTCAGCCTTTGCACCAATTTGGGAAATAATGGATTCAAGAGTTGAGCCAGTTTCGTCTTCCTTTCTGAAATCGTTTTTATTCATTTTTATAAACCGAAGGGAGCCCTGTGTAGAACAAATTCCCAGCTGAAATCGGAAATCTGAGTATGAGCTGTGGTCTCACAACTGAGAGTGTCATGATGCAAAATGTTCTCTACTGTGCAGGACAGATGATCTTCCCTACATCATGGTTTGGAGACACCTTATGTGGTGGCCAGCCCGTGTCTGAGTTTGGTTAATACTAGATGCTCTGTGCTTCCCCTCTAACTCAGCTCCAGCATTAATGCAGGACGTGTTGAATGTGGTTCATTGGTCTGCATTGTGCTGAATCACCCAGAGACAACTAAGCCCCAGGACAAACAAAGCATTAGTCTGTGTAGCCGCAGGGCAGCCCATAGCCAAGCGACTGGGGCTGATTTTAATGTGCGTGTCCATGTAGCACATCTCCTTCGAGTCATTCTGGACAGTTTCTTTTCATTCTCACACTGGGGCTTTGTGAACTCCTTCGTAGGAATTGTGGCAACTTCTGCTGCTAATTTAGTTGGATCATCTGGACTACAGGCTTGTCATGGTGTTGGGTGGCAGGAGCCGTTGTGTAAACTGGAGTTATTTAAACACAAACTGCTTACTGTGTGCCAGACCCATTCCAAGCCCTTCACAGATGTTCATTCCTAGCATCCTTCCACCAGCGTCCCCATAACAATTACATACTGCTATTATTGCCACCTCAGAGACGAGGGGACTGACACATGGAGGGGTTCAATAACATGCCCAAGTGACAGAGCTGGTGGCTGGTGGAGCCAGGAGGCAGTCACATATAGAATAGTCACCTTAAACTAGCGAAGCCGGTGAGTGGATGTCCATATATTTCCCATGATCCTTTGATGCCCTAACCTTTGTGTGTCAATGAAACATCAATACCAACGTTTAAAGATCTGTAGCTTTGACCCCAGGGGGTCCCCACCATAGTCCTGCTTTTTACAGGTGCACAAATGAACAGATTGACAAAATTCTTTCTTTACAATGTCCCTTGAGGTCTAAGAGAAACTAGTACTCAGAATTGTAAATATTTTTCCTAAAATTATGGGTTTAAAAAGATTTGCTTGGGTTCTTTTCCAATTTCTTAGTCTTAGCTCAGGATTGTAACTTGTTATGGTGCTCCTGATAAATTAAGAAAGTGTATGGCTCTAAAACTTTTTAATAGCAGAAGCTTAAAAAATATTCTCAGTACTGGGGTGCCTGGGTCACTCAGTGGTTAAGCCTCTGCCTTCAGCTCAGGTCATGATCCTGGAGTCTGGGGATCGAGCCCCGCATAGAGCTCCCTGCTCAGCGGGAAGCCTGCTTCTCCTTCTCTCACTCCCACTGCTTGTGTTCCCTCTCTGGTGTGTTTCTCTTTGTCAAATAATAATAAAAAAAAAACTTAAAAAAATATTCTCAGTACCAGTGACACCTCTAGACAGAATGAAGATGTCAGTTTGGAAATTAACCCGATACATTTTTGCTTTTAGTGTAGAAATTCATATCCTTCTCTAGAAAAAAAAAAAAAAAGAAAAAAAGAAAAACCACTTCATTAGTTTGTATTTTCAGCCAGAAGTAAGAACTCTTTAAAAGCACTCTATTTTATGAGGGTAGCATTAAGACATCTAAATCTGTCTTGGTGATCATATAGCACTTATCTTGCAGTAGCTGGGTAATTAACTCTCAAGTGTCCCAACACTGAAATATTTGGGCATTTAGGGGTACTGTAATTGTACTATATGCCTTGGACTAAATGCCGAGTCACACTTTTTTTTTTTCACTACCGAGTTTCAAGAAAATACAATTAATTTGAATGGCATTAATAGGAATCTCAGAGTCTGGCATATTCATAGTTTTTCAAAACCTTAGAACATTTGGAAACATACATTTGTACTGTGGTCCTTTCTTTCATCTACGTCCGAGAGAATTTAAATGTAAAATGTGCATCAAAAAGGACTTATAAGAAGGTAGATAACAGAGATTCTCTGACTCTCTCACATTTCAAAGAAAACAGAATAAGCTTGTCTGGAGCAGAAAGCAATGGCCTGACCGCGGAGCACTGTCGGAGAAGGAGCGGAGCTGGCCGACCGCGTGGGGGGCCGGTGGTGTGACCTGCCCTCGGTAGCTTGAGGCAAACGGTTGACTTGGAGTACCTGGGACAAGGCCAGCAAGTGACCCGCACATCATGAAACCGACCTGGAAAAACTCTCATTACGCATATCTGACCTGGCTTTGCCTAACCAGCATTTTTTCGTTTTTCTTGTCAACAGTAACAGTGATAAAAACAGACAGAAAACAAACAGAAAAAAAACCAGCCTAACAAAGAAAATAAATCAGTGGATCTGAAACCACCCTCATCGTTCCCCCGAATTAGTCACAGCACTGTATTAGCACAAGTTGGTTAGAAGCTCTTTTGGAAAAGTAATTTTCAAGAAAGTTTCTTTCCTTCTTTCTTTTTTTTTTTTCTGTTTTGCCTTGACCTCCTGAGTGTTTTGGCATCTTTCTTAAGTCCCACTTTGTTATGAGCACACATAAGGCTTCATACTAGTTTAGTCCAAGTCTCAGGGACAACCTTAAAAATAAAATATTCATTTGCTTACCTCCTTGGGAGTTATCATAATGAGGAACCATTGGATGAGGTTTTATAAAGTAGCCAAGGGATTAGTTTATTTTTATATTTGAAAAATGAAAGCAGCTCTACTGTTTTCCTCATCTTCATGCTCATTACAAATGTTTTAAATAATATAAAAGAATAAAGAAAAAATCCTGAGATTTCTATCATGCAGTAGCAAAAAAAAGAATATTTTTGTGTCTTTCTTTCTGGACTTTTGTGAGTGTGTGTATGAGTGCTCCCGGACACATAGAAAATACCTCGAAGGACAGCCATGATTAAAAAAAAAAAGAAAGTGGGAAATGAGATTATAACCATGAAGTCAGGTTAACACTCCATCCTCTTCTTTTTGCCTCAGCATTCTCCACATTTTTGTATCGTATATGGTCAAGATGGCTGAAGTGAAGAATGTTAATTCTCTATTCTCTGTGTTAACCCCTAGATCCTTCACTGGGGTCACTTGGGAAGACTAGGCTAGGACAGACGTATTCTGAGCATTTCCGGTCTGCATTTAATGTTGGTGCCGCCATATTTGTTATGGCTCCAGCTCTCACAGAACTCGAGGAGGTGGCATTTCCATAACAATGACCTGAGAGGACCCATGTTGTAAAATCCCAAACTGAGGCCTGGCATGAAAATGCTACTCTTTATTTATTTATTTATTTATTTATTTATTTATTTATTTGACAGAGAGAAACACAGCGAGAGAGGGAACATAAGCAGGGGGAGTGCGAGAGGGAGAAGCAGACTTCCCGCCGAGCAGGCAGCCCGATGTGGGGCTCGATCCCGGGTCTCTGGGATCATGACCTGAGCCGAAGGCAGAGGCTTAACCACTGAGCCACTCAGGCACCCTGAAAATGCTATTCTTGATAGCTGGTGATGTCACTGGATTATCCATATGCTTTCAAGAAAATGCCATTCAATCTTGGTTCTAGCATCTCTGTGGACTTTACTTATGTACAAAGAACTTCTATGCAGATGACCAACTGATGACAGTCAGTTGGTGGTTGAGTTTCTCCACGTAGGGAAGGGATGAGTTGTCTTCTTCACTTACTTTGTGGATCCTGAGCAAGACTGGATTGGTCTCCAATGTATTTTTGCTGGCTGCCAGATTATCTTGGGTCTTACTGCATTTTTAGCTGCCGTTATTCTTACTATGGACAGATCGGGAAGTAGTTGAGTTGAGGAGGGAAGCTTAAGGTTTCTCTTAGTGAAATGCAGACTTGGCCTGTCTCATCTTACATTCATTTGCTCTTTTTTCTTTGTTCATGGAGTGACTCCTGTTAACAGCAACACCCAGCCACACGTCTTTGGAACCACTCTTCACAGCTAGCGATAGCTCACTGCAGCTTGGTGCTTCCTTCTCAAACAAATAAACACACACCACTTTTCTGATTGCATTGGTGGTCCCATTTTTGCCTTTACCAAATATGTGAAGTTTTCAGTTGAATTAAATATTTAAAAACGAATGTTATCTCTGTCTACAAATCCCGAAGTGTTATAGAGGCATTCTTTAAATAAATCTTTAAACAAGTTTGTCCTTGTTTTCTTCTCTTCTTCCTTCTTCTCTCTTCTTCCTTAAATGAGAGTGTTTCTATTAGTGTCTTTTATGGGGCACCTGGGTGGCTCAGTCATTAAGTGTCTGCCTTCAGTTCAGGTCATGATCCAAGACTGGCATTGGAACCACCTGCTGCTTGGTGGGAACCAGCTTCTCCCTCTCCCACTCCCCCTGCTTGTGTTCCCTCCTTGCTGTGTCCCTCTCTGTCAAATACATAAATAAAATCTCAAGAAGTCATTAAAACTTAAAAAAACCCCACTTCATTGCTATAGCTTCTTAATATCTCTGCCTTTAGTTATTACATGAAATTTTCTATTACTTTAGGTTTTCCTTATTGATTCAAGTTTGTGCAGACTTACTTTTTAGGTCATACGGGTGTGATTTTGCACATCAATTTTCAGTTGAGTTTTTCTGGGTGTTTCATTCCCCCCATCTGACTATTTTCACAAATCTAGCTTTGAAGGGCTTGCGTGTATGAGGAGAGTGAGTGGATTGTCATCGGGTTGAGGTTGAGGTTCCTTGGTATTTTTGTATCTCTAGGCACCAAGGTTGGTGTTTCTTCTTCTTTTTAATGCTGGCTCAGCTTTGGGGGTTTATAGTTTCTCCTAAAGAAGAAGGATGCTCATTGTAGTTCATACATGGTTGGAGACTGCACAGTAGAAGGAGGCCAAATCCAGGAGCAGTGTCTGTAGGCAAAGGGGCAAGTCATCAGAGCGAGGGGCCTGAAACACCACATGATCTAAGCTGGCAGCAGCCCACATAGTGGTTGCTGTGGGACATCTGCAGGAAATGGGTAACCAACTATCATGGTTTACGTGGGACTATTATATTTTCATATTGAAAGTCTTACTTATTAGGAAACCACTCAGCCCATGGCAAAGCAGGATGGCTGATGACTCTAGAAACAAACCTGTCCTGAGTAACCAGTTTCCTCATGTGATCTGAGGTAAGAAAAAGGAGAGAGTGTTAGGATGCTTTCCTCATCTTATCAGGAAGTAGCCAAACCTTAGATGAAGTCAATGAAAACTGGTGTGTTGACCTGGAAATTCTAAAGCATGAACATGAGAAGTAGTGTTACGTCCTGGAGAAGCACAGGCCCTGAAGTCATACAGCTTTATGACTCTGGGCAGAGTATTTTGTTTCGTGAGTTTTCTCATCTGTAAAACGGGGAAAGTGATACAGATCTCTTGCATGTTGGTTGTGAAGATTGATGTTAATATACGTAAAATGCAGTTGTGATGATGATGGTGTAAAAGGTAAGAAAGGTAGGGGCGCCTGGGTGGCTCAGTTGGTTAAGCGACTGCCTTCGGCTCAGGTCATGATCCTGGAGACCCGGGATCGAGCCCCACATCGGGCTTCCTGCTTCGACGGGAAGCCTGCTTCTCTCTCTCTCAGTCCCTCTGCTTGTGTTCCCTCTCTAGCTATGTTTCTCTCTGTCAAATAAATAAAATCTTAAAAAAAAAAAAGGTAAAAAAAAAAAAGTGAAAAAGCCCAGAAGTCAGGAAGTTCCAGTGGAAATGTAGAAAAAGTAAAATCGAAAAATAAGAATTTATCATTATTTATCTAATCACGTGAGTCCAGGGAAAAGAAGAGGCTATCTGGTAAACCCAATTTAAAAAAAAGATTTTATTTATTTATTTGAGAGAGAGGGAAAGAGAGAGAGAGAGTGAGTGCACACAGGGAGGGGGAAGGGCAGAGAGAGAGGGACGAGCTGACTCCCTGTTGAGTGGGGAGCCATCCCAGGTCCCTGGGATCATGACCTGAGCTGAAGGCAGATGCCCCACTGACTGAGCCATGTAGGTGCCCCTGGTCAACCCAAATATTAATGAGAAAGAACAGTATGCAGATAGGAGAAGTTTATCAGGTTGAATTATCTAGAACTCAGAGCTGGGGAGGACCCTAGATATTAATTAGCTCCTCTCCCCCTTTATTGAGTCACCCAAAGTCATCCAATTCTTATGCTTGTTCATCAGTAAGCTTTGATTTTTATTTTGGTTTCTTGGGAATCTGACCCTTACTCTCCAGGGGTGAAACATTTTGAAGAGGCAGTATTTTTTAGCCAGCTGAGAACTGATGCTTAAAAATTGGAAAAAAGAATGTGGGGAGGAAAAGATTTCTGTAATACATAATTCACTTTGCCTTGAAGTGGCCCTCTTCTTCCTACCTTAGAGCATAGAGATGTGGAAACATAACCTTGGCCAGCAAAGAACCAGATGATGTCACTGCAGTAGGGAAGGAGGTGGTGGGGGGGCATGAGAACAGTCACCAAGCAGCAGAGCAAGAGGAAGTGAGAGAGTAAAGGGCAGAGAGGACAGGTGGCTTAAATTGGTTGTGTGGACTGGGAAGGGCTTTTGGAGACGTGGTATTTGATTAGACACTTAAAAGAATAAAAAGAATTCAATAGTCAGATGGGAGGGAGATACTGTCCTAGGCACTGGAGGAGTGTGATATCTCATACTATGTCATTAGATTTGTTTCTGATTTATAATTAATCCTCTTGGGAGCTTGGTTAGGATAAGTAAATTTACTAGGTTCTCATTCAAGTACCTAATAAACTGGTAAAATATCTTCTCTGAAAGTGCAAAGTAGGGGTTCCTAGACCCGGGGTTGGGTGAGACTGCCCAACAGTAGCTACCTCCATAATGAGAAATATACTCCCAATATGAGAAGCAATTGTGATGCTTAACTTTGTGAGTCACCATGGCCAGGCCACAGTACCCAGTGCTTGGCCAAACAGCAGTCTAGATGTTACTATGAAAGTATTTTTTAGAGAAGATTAACGTTTAGATCAGTGGATTTTGCATAAAGCAGATTACCCTCCATAATGTGGGTGGGCCTCATCCAATCAGTTAAAGGCCTTGAAAAAAAGACTGAGGTCTCCAAGAGAAGGAACAATTGTGCCTCCAGACATCAGATGCAATATTTAACTCTTCCCTGGTTCTCCAGCCTGCTGGACTAGTCTGCAAATTTCAGATTTAGCCAGTTTCTTAAAATAAATCTCTCTCTCTCTCTCTATCAATCTCTTATACATAACCAATCTTCTCTTGATTTTGTTTATCTGAAGGACCCTGGCTAATTTATATCCTTACCACTTTTGTGCTTTTAAACTCATGTGGCAGTAAACCTATTGTTTGCCTTCTGTTACCTAGTTTGTTTTATTTATTTATTTTTTAAAAGAAATTTATCACATTTAAGAGTAGAATGGCCCTTGAAGAAAGAAGTGCACTCTGGGAGATTTTCCGAATGGCAGCCATCAAGAGCTGTCAGGGCACGTCTGTATTTACATGTTTTCCAGCCATGTTTTCCCAGCATGTTGTGGATCTGTGACTCTCTTTGGAGGAATTTGGTATTCAGAAGTCAATAAACAAATTACATTGATCTGTACTGTGGGGCTGTCACAGTGACTGATGGGATACCAACTCCTTTAACCCAGTGTGTGAGGGGAAAACAATGTCCGAAGTACCCAGGCAAATGACAAGGGACCCTGTAAGAATTCAGTGCAGGCTGCTCCTCCTGGTGAAGCTGCCACAGTGGAAATTTTTGTCTTGGAAAGCTACTTGTTTTGCTCAGAGAAATGTTGATATTGTGACATACAGAAATCCTTTGCTGAGTAGATTCTGGATTTATCAGTTGTATAAATATTCTGTGATGCTTGTGTACCGCACACAGGAGGGAAGCTTAGAAGCTATATGGTCACATCATTGTGGGCTGGAAGTTGCCCTCTTGGCAAAGTGAGTAATACTTGAAATTTATTATACCCTTTCATGATTTACTTTACGGATGGCCTTTGACAACATCACTCAAGGTATTACAATCTCTCTTTACAATATAAGAAAAGGGAGCCCCTTGAGATGAAGTGACTGGGTCAAGGTCACAGAGAATCATCTCTTTTGACTCATAGAATAGTCGTTCCTGCTTTGGTACTAGATTTCCATAAAACTCCAGCACATTTTTGGGTCCTACTATGAACTTAGTCACTGTTTACTTCGTCTCTGCTTTAATTTGTCTGTGGGACAAGGTAGAATATATTCAAAAGATAGTTCTTCTTGTGGCTTCTTTTAGGGAAGGTATTAAATACAAAGAGATCTGTTATTGAATGAGCTTAGAAGAAATGTGAGTTTCAGACTTCTTTTGAAATAACTAAAGCATTGCACAGTTCTGTAAAATATTTTTATTCTGTCCCATTCTACTTATCAAGTGCCTGCCCGGATACTGTCCTTGAGAATAGGTCTCCCAGAGAGGAGGTGATTCAAAATGACAGACATTTTGACAGGGAATATCTCAGTCATCACTTGGCTCATGACCATAATCAATATATATAACTTGCAACAATCTTATTTTTCCTGAGTAAATCAGCAAGACATACAAAATCTCAACAACAACCTGTATTAAGTAAAAGTGACTCAAATGATTTGCTTTTCTCCCCATGATTTAAATTTGTGGCTTTTTTATTATGAGGATGTCATTAGTGACCAACTGCTGGTGCTTCTGAAAAGACTGGCTGGCAGACACATTCATAAAATTTTTATGCTGTAAATGATGCTTCCTGGAACAGATAAAGCTGTAAGAGATAGACCAAAACTGTAGTATGCTTCTCCTTTTTTCTCCATGCAAACTGGACATTTCCCAATTCAATTATTAAAAAGAAGTGTCAAATAATAAAAATATTGAAATTAGGATTTTAATGTGGCATTGCAGAACCCAGATTTTTTAAAGGTAGGAAGCAAATGAGAAGTCACATGTCTGCCTTTATTTTTTGGCCAAAGAGGATTTATGTTTGAAGAAGTCGGACATTCACCATGGTTTTTGTGTCTTCTGAGTGTATGAGTACTGAGTTCAGTAGCATTTTTTGGTGGGTTTTCAGTTTTCAGGAGTTGGTCCTGAAGGACTGGAATTGTGGCACCTACAAGAAAAGGAACATGTTTCTGTCAACGTGTAAATGAAAATTTTCAATAAATTATGATTTGTTCAATACTTGAGTGGTCAGATTTAATTTTTGGATTTGCTTAATTCACTGAAGTATTTCCCACAATTTAGAAACCACGACAAGGTTCCTGGCTTTAAACACGTGGTCCAGAGTCAAAGTAGAAAAATTTTAAGGAATTTTTAAAGGTCCAGTTTTAATTTTAATAATTAATGGAAACTGATGATAGTCTGGATGTACTGGTAGAGAAAAACTTTATTTTCATATGAAAATATGAACTTCTGAGAGTGTCTGTATTTTGAGCCTGCTACACCTTTTAATTTTCACTAATTTCCGGCAGGCTGTTCAATCATCCCTTCAGTCACTATTTCTTGCAAGTTCCCCTCCTCCCGGCAGGAAGCATACGGACAGTTAGGGACACAGTGCTGATACAGCGGCTTGTCTAATGTGAGTTACACAAGTGATGCTCTGACGTGGTGGCCGGGGGAGAGCGGAGTTTGGAAATGTGGGCATTTGAATGGGACCCGGTGGGGACAGGTGTTGGCTCTCAGCAATCAGGTAGAGCAGGTTCAAGGGAAAGCAAAGGCAGAGGTGTGTCCTACTGGAAACCTCACTGCCAAGCAAAGAATCTGTGAACAGTCGTGTGAACTTATTTTCTATTATTCTACACATTCCTTTCCAATATAAGTATGACTTAGGCTAATGTGCTGATAAATGAGCAGCTGATAAATGTCCCTGTTCCGAGGGACAGCCATTGTGCAAGATGTTCCTGGCAGAAGAGGGCCAAGTCTGGGAAGTCGTTCAGTAGAGATCCAGTTTAAATCAGTTCCTCCACGATTGCCCAAGTCTATTTGACGATAGAGCACTCCCCACTTCTTAAAAAAAAAAAAAAAATCTGTTTTTTTTTTTTTTAAATATTCCATAGAATTTGTCTTCCATGGAGCACGTTTAGGGAAACACAGGCTTGTAATCATATTATCCAACATCAGCTTCCTGTTTAAGGGAATATCCTACCTTTTTTCAAAACTGTTCTGTAGGAGGCAGCTTCAGATGGTGGTAGGCTCATTATGATATAGACTAGTGGCTCAGAATCATCACTCGACAATTCCCTCCTCCAAGCCTGAACTTGGGCAACTCTTTTTATTTATGATATTTGATTGGTGGTAATAGAAAAAATGTGGTTATATTTATTCAACATAGACATATCATATATGTGGGATTACATAGTATGATATGTCTATGTTGAATAAATATAACCATATTGTTATTAGAAACCTAATAATTACTTGTTGAAAGAATAAAGATTTGAGAGACCTCAGTGTTCTGGGTTCCCAGATATTTTACTGAGGAGTGACAGTTCCAACATTGCAACCCTCTCAGTAGGAAAGGTGATGATAGTAAAATATTTCCATTTACCGTATTCCCATCTACAAATTTTTTTGGGTAAAAAGAAAATCTAGTTTATAAATAAATTAATAAGATAATTCTTTTAATCATATATGTGTGTCTGTATGCACAGATATGAGTCACATGCATGTTATTTGGTTAGAGAAAATTAAATTTTGAAGAATGATGTCTAGCAGCTGTCCCTCTTATACAGGAAAGTTAAGTATTCAGGGAAAGGAGCTAATTATCTCTTTCATTGTGCATCGAAAGCACACTTGAAGATCTTGGATTTTTATGATTGCAGGCTTTCAAAATTCTGACAAGGCTGCTTCTAAATTAGTCAATGTGGAGTGCTGTCTTTCTGTAGATTGACAACTGGTTGGTGTTGCTCCATTTTATTGAAAGAAGAAAAGCATCAAAAATGGCGCTACCATCTGTTGGATGTGAAGCATCGGACAGAAGGGTGATAGTATGGAGTGAGGAAAGGGTCTTGCTGAGCTATAATCTCAGACCCTTTTTACAATACATATAAAATCTACTGTATTTGGGAAAGATAATTACTTCTGTCTGACGTAAGTCCTCAGTAGAAGTGGTTAAGTAGGTTACAGGAAGATACTGGTGGAAATGTATTCTTTTTTTGTTAGTTTACAGAGCAGACTTTTCCCATCCCTCCTTTAATTCTTGGGAAATGTTATTTTTGAACCAGAATGCAGAGTCTTCCTCTGAGAACTCAATTAAATGGTTCAACGGAGTGAACCACTGACTCTTCATGTGGTTTAATTTTCTGAGTGAAAGCAAAGCCTCCCTATGTAAACCATTTGTTTTTGTTAATCAAAATTAATGTATAATGTTTTTATCAGGTGACAGAGAACACTGTTGCGTGAAGAGCTTGTGGTCTGCAGGAGGAATCCGGGGGTGTGTTGGAAAATGTTTAACAATCGGCTCTGGGGGAGAACAGAAGGTCTGATTGGCAGTGTCTGCCGTTTTTTTTTTTTTTTTTCCTTTTTTTTTTTTTATGGTGAAAATACAACCACCATGGTTAATTTTAAGGCACGAACCTGACATTACAGAACATAGGGTTGAGAAGAGATATACAACGGCATACATGAGAGTTTTCCTTTGTACATAGAGTAGGTGTAAGTAGCATCAAGGGCCCAGAAATAAAAGATAGAGTCAAATAATTAGGAAGTGATGAGATTGGAGTATTTATTACCTTTCCTTGTATTATAACTTATTTAACTCCTAAGTTTACATCCTTTAAGTTTTTAAAATGGCATATTTAGCGATTTGCCCACAGAATTCCCCAGAATTTAACAATCTGCTCTCCGAAGCCTGCCTGAGCTGGCTGGGTACACACACCAGCGGTGGGACAGACTCATGTGCCATTTCTGGACCCAGCACTGACTAGCTGTATGCTAAGAGTACTTACTTCATAAGGTCTTTGGGAGAATTAACTGAGATATTGAACACAAGTCCTTGGAGTAGTGCCTCCCATCATAGTAAGTGCCTCAGTAGATGTAAGTTATTATTAGTGTTGGATCTTTCACAGTAAAGGGAAGGCAGTATGGCTCTCTACCTAAGTATCCGTCTAGTTATTTTAAGTTAAATGGACTTAAGAATGGACTGCAGGTTGGCAATAAGGGGCCATAAGTGAAATTGGTCTAACATTTTATTTTTTTTAGTAAAAGCAATTTTTCTTTTATATAAGAAAAACTCTCCTTTTTTCTCCAAGGTTTTTTCCCTGCAGTCTGAATCTTCCCTCAGTTTTGTTGGCAGGGATGGTATCATCTTTATTTGGTCTTTGCAGAGTTATTATAGTATTGAGTCTTCATAGACTTTGGATGCAAGAAGCATCTGTCGCTCTAGAATGAAGCTGGCAAGTTATTCAGGCCAGGAAAGACCTCTGAAAATGAAAGTGGCAGTAGCTATTTTGGGGTTTAGGATAAGAGGGAAAATCAGTTACTTGAAAATTAAATAATCAGTAAGGTAATTAAAATCGAAATTATTTAATATTAACCATTAATTTTCAAATAATAAATACCACCACATTAAATTGAATCTCACAGTTTAGAATCTGGAAATTTAGGCAAAAAGTTATTAAAGTTTTATATTCTTTTTTCTTTATTTATTCATTAAGGTTTTTTTTTTTTTTCTAATTGAGCAAAACATTCAAATCATTTTTCTTGTCTGAATTTTCTGGATCTCATGAATAAGCAAAAGCTAATCTAAAACCAGAATTCTTTAATGTGTACTTTTACCTCAGTTCAGCACTCAATTCTGTTGATTAGGAATGTTTATGTTTTAAAATAAAAGATAATTTTACTCACAGTGGTTTGGACCAGTGGTTCTCAATATTTTTGGTCCCAGGATTCCTTTATTTTTTTAATTTTTTAAAAAAGATTTTATTTATTTGACAGAGAAACACAGCTAGAGAGGGAACAAAAGCAGGGGGAGTGAGAGAGGGAGAAGCAGGCTTCCCGCCAAGCAGGGAGCCCAATGTGGGACTCGATCCTAGGTCTCCGGGATCATGACCTGAGCTGAAGGCAGTCGCTTAACCAACTGAGCCAACCAGGTGCCCCCAGGATTCCTTTAAGCTCTTAGAAATCATTGCAAAAAGCTTTGTTCTCATCTATTGATATTTACCATTGAAACAAATAAGGTTTATATCTAATATTTACATATATGCAGTAATTATAGTTAAGTTTTCTGTGCTCTGTTTATAGATTTAGCTTACAAAATAAAGTCTTTTAAAAGCAGCACCGAAAGTATAGGTCATGTAAATAGTCTTCATTGGAGAATTGTATATGTGGTTTGGCCCAATAAGAAGGAAATGGTAAGTGTGGTATCAGTCTCGAACTAACATGTACCAGAAATGTACCTTTGTTTTCCTATAATGACTTGATTTCTACTCAAGCCCTCTGTCTGTTGGGGCAGTGAAAACTCAATATAAATAAATATGGACTCCATCTCCTTTTCCCTGGGATTGTGGGTAAATAATGGGGGTTTGCAGACCATCTGGACCTTGGAGGAGGCCCCATCTTAGTCTTCTTTTCTGACACTCCCTTCCAGGCCCACACAGGTCACCTCTGAGAATCTCGTTATTGTGTCCTTGACCTTTTGATTCTAGTGGTTCCATGTCCTGCCTGGGAGTGCACACTTGGGCACCATGTAGCCTCAGGCCCCGGGCCCCACAGGCCACTGCCTCTCAGGGCTGCCTACAGCCATTTCTGCCTAGACCTGGGGCTCTGAGCCGGGCCTCGGCGTGCACCATCCCCTTTCCTTTCTCTTCACCCCTGTCGTCTTCATCTGAAAGATATTCCCCTAACGGCATTTTCTCTACAATATTTCTCCTCTAGGACCACCTGGCACAATCCCCTTAGTGGTGTTCCAAGTCAGGAAGTACAGAAGTAGAGACTAGCTGGCCATTTCCACTTTCTTCTCTGACACACTCACGAGGGAGACTGAGGTGGTGAACTCTGAAAGGAGTGAGAGTAAGTGAGAAATTGGGGAGATGGAAAGGCAGACATGGAGGAAAAAGATCAGTTGGTATTTCAAAACTATTTTCCAGCACATAATCCTGTGTCATTAAACCTCTATGGTTATGTTTTTTTTTTCTTGTTTTGCTTCTGTTAGCTCTGTGTTTTCAAACTGTGGATTGGACCCATTACTGAGTCAGGTCATTGCTTGAGTGTGTCAAGACCAGCATTAAAAAAAAAAAAATGCCCTGTAACATTTTCTACTTTGTTCTAGTACTAGATGTGAGGTAGGATGCATTCCATACTGTGGGAGCTAGGTTAGAGTTTCAAAAACATGGTGTTAGGTCATTCTCAGCTGCCACTGAATCTGGCATATCTTGAATCTTCTTGTTATCATGGAAATGTCCTGTAGTATATTTTAAAAACATAGGTTACGAACTTGAGTCTCTGACTACAAATGTCATGTTTTAGTCCTCATGTTTGATAGGATAGAAAACTATTTTTCTGTCAAAATTTCAAAGGCATGGGGGTGCCTGGGTGGCTCAGTTGGTTGGGTGACTGCCTTTGGCTCTGGTCATGGTCCCGGAGACCCGGGATCGAGTCCCGTGTTGGGCTCCCTGATCGGCGGCAGGCCTGCTTCTCCCTCTCTCGCTCCCCCTGCTGTGTTCCCTCTCTGGCTGTGTTCTCTCTGTCAAATGGATAAAATCTTTAGAAAAACAAAAATTCAAAGGCATGGTTTTGCTAAAGGAAAGACTATTGGCCTCATAACTTCATAGGTAACTTTTTTTCTCTTTCTGGAAGCTTCTGCTGATTTTCATTATTTTTAGAATTCTGAAATCTCATTATGGTACATTTTATAGGGATTTTTTCTTTTTTTGCTGGACACTTAAGGTTTGTCCTTTAGAACTGAAGGTTATGACCGATTCTTCATTTATTCTTTGTGTCTGAACCTACTATTAAATGGATTCATTTACAGATTTCTTTTCTTTTTCTTTCTTTTTTTTAAGATTTGATTTATTTGACAGAGAAAGAATGAGAGAACACAAGCAGGGGGAGCAGCAGAGGGAGAGGGAGAAGCAGGCTCACCCATAAGCAGGAGGGGGACTCTGGGATCATGACCCGAGACAAAGGCAGCTGTCCAACCAACTGAGCCATCCAGGCACCCTACAGATTCCTTTCCTTTCCTTTTTCCTTTCCTTTTTCCTTTCCTTTTTCCTTTCCTTTTTCCTTTCCTTTCCTTTCCTTTCCTTTCCTTTCCTTTCCTTTCCTTTCTTCTTTTAAAGATTTTATTTTTTTTGAGAGAGCAAATGAACAGGAGGAGCGCAGAGACAGAGTGGGAGAGAATCTCAAGCCGTCTCTGCATTGAGCATGGAGCCCGACTCGGAGCTCAGTCTCACAAACCTGAGATGACCTGAGCTAAAATCAAGAGTCAAATGCTTGACTGACTGAGCCACCCAGGAGCCCCTGTTTACAGATTTCTTAACTTTTCTCTCACATTGCCCATCTCTTTATTTTTTGGCTCTTCATTATGTGAGGTTTTCTTCTCTCCATCTTGAAGATAACTATTTGCTTGTTCATCCCATTACTGCATCTCTCCATTGGCTGTTTTATTTCAATATCTATATATTGTTAAGTTCACTTTTAAAAGTTTAGGCAGAGTACAATTTACTGTTTTTGGCGTATGGTTCTATGAGTTTTGACATATGCATGTAGTTGAGTAAGCACCACCGTGACTGAAATACAGAACACTTCCATATTCCAGTAGAACTCTCTCCTTTGTAGTCAGCACTCCCTCTTCCCACCACTTCCCCAGTCCATGTGAACCATTAATTTCAAGTATACTCTTATTTTTAAATCTTCTAGTAACATATTGGGTTTTTTTTTTTTTTTAAGATTTTTTTTTTTTTTAAATTTATTTGAGAGTGAGAGCGCGAGAGCTCAAGCAGGGAAAGTATTAGAGAGATCGGGAGAAGCAGGCTCCAGCTGAGCAAGGAACTCGATGTGGGACTTGATCCCAGGACTCTGGGATGGTGACCTGAGCTGAAGGCAGACACCCAACCAACTGAGCCACCTATGCACCCCTCATTGGTGTTTTGATTTCTCTTCTTTCTGTAGCAGTTTGATGTTGATATTGATACAACTTGATTATGTTGTAATAGTCTATGTAATATGGTGTGATAACCTCTTGAGTGATTTTCCAAGTTCTTATGCATGAATTATGTTTCCTCCAGGATTAGCTGTGTTCTCTTGTGTGCATTTTCTTTTTGCTATTTTTGTCCATTCTGTCCTTTTGTTTCTTGCTGTTGGGTTTTTCTTACACAAGTAGGGGTCGTTGGCTGTCTGTCCATCTTTATGATCCACGAGGAGGCTGAGTATAGGAAGCTGAAGTGGATTTCTGTTGCAGTTGGGAAGGCCTGAGTCCCCAGCAGGGCTTACCCTAGAGTGGGAATATTGACCGTGACTTTCTGCAGGTGCTGTGAGTGGCCAGGTTTATCACTGGGCCAGCTCGCTAGGTACACAGAGGGGACCAGTGAAGGTGGAGACTTAAGGCCCAGGAGCAAACAGACAAAACAAAAACATAAGCAAAGAGGGCTGTACTCTGTGGGTTGGGTGCTTTAAAATATCCCTCCTTCTCCTGATCCCATGTCTGATGTAGATGTCACAGGTCATCTCATGGCCTGTCCTCCTCATCACAGGCCTCAAGACAGGATTTGTCCAGAGGCTGATCTCTTATTTTCTTTAGAGACAGGCCTAGGTATCTGCATGGGGTAAAACACCTCTTCAGTGGAACCAGTGGAACATATTCTGTCCAGTGAGTAAATGGAGGTCAGGGGCAGGAGGAGCTGGTCTGAATGCAGTTTCCAACAGCCTGGTGACTCTGGGGACTCTCCCAGAGATCCGCCTTTCCTATTAGTCTGACCCTGTCTATTGACTAACAACTAAGGTGTCTTTAATTTTTCCTCTGTCAATGCTTTTATTCTTTTAAACAACTAACATTCTTTCTGTGTGTATGTGTGTGTATATATATGTGTGTGTGTGTGGGGGGTGTATATTTACATTATTTATTTTTAAATTTATTTTATCTTTATAGTATATATTTATTTTAATATATATTGTATATGTATATTTAAAAATATTCCCATTGGGCTTTGGGTGGGAGGTGCTTGGCTTGCCTTTTCTGCCAACTCAGCTGAAGTTTGTGAGTCATATTGAAGCTCATACGCACGATCTTGAAGGTAATACTTATGTTTCTTTTAAAATCGCAAACTTACTTCTGACCTCTCATAAAGTCCTTCTTTTCTTCCTGCGTCATTCCCATCATTTCAAACTGAACATCTTTTTTTGTCATCCTTGGTGCTGAACATAGAAGTACGATGCTGTGTTGGGTCTTAGTTCAATCATATAATCAAATAGCGAGAAAGTAGCGTGTTTATTTATTTATTTATCAGAAAGAAGTACACTGCAAGAAGAGTCGATCTATTTTGTGGTTAGATTGTGCCTTGAGGTAGCTGGGAAAGGAAGGTGGCTCGCTCAGGGAGCTGTTTGGATAAGGTGGAGGGGACAGGCGGTAACATGGTAGTTGACAACGTATCTGACATTGATTTCATTTTCTTTAACACATACTGGTGTGAAAGATGCCAGTTTTGGTATAATTCCTTTTGGTCCCCTCAGTCTGTCTGTTCTAAAACCACATTAAATGAATTTAGTATACACAATTTGGAACCGAAGAAATTGAAGTGTGTTGAAGAGTTCCCCTGTTCTCTAAGAATATTTCTCTCTGCACAGTGGACACCCATGGTTAAATAGATTTTAGATTCTTGATGTCACTTTTACAGCCTGAAAAATTAGGAAACAAGTGATCTGCCAACTGTCAAAGAAGTAGAGTCTGCTGGTGGCAAGGAGATTCAGCCTGAGGCCCAGGGTGTTCAGCAGTGGCCGCCTGGAGTGTGTGTTGAGCAGAATGTTGGGTCTTTTCTGGCTCATTCAGACACAGTGGTGTGGTTACTCGTGCCTGCCTTGAGAATGGGAGGTAGCACACGGCTGAAGTAGAGACCATTATGCCAGTGGTGTTGGTTCTTCTTATCATTATTCATTATTAGTTTCCCATAATTCATTTGACTTCTTTTTGGGCCATACATTTATCTGTGAGTGTCTAATCTTTTTATGCAAAATATGCACCTGGGTATGGTACTACATTTCTAGTTTTATGTAGGTCTTTCCTTTAAAATATAATTGTTTTATTACTTTTCTCCCTACTTCAGGCCTTAAGTAATTATTTTATTGATACTGAACATTTATTTTATCTAATTTTTATTTACTTTTAAGATTTTACTTTTTTACTTGGGGGAGAGAGAGAGAGAGAGAGAGAGAGAGAGCGCACACACACACAGAGGGAGAGGGAGAAGCAAAACACCCCGTTGAGAGGGGAGCCTGATTTAGGGCTCAATCGCAGGACCCTGAGATCATGACCTGAGCTGAAGGCAGATGCTTAGCCGACTGAGCCACCCATGTGCCCGGTAGTGAGCATTTAAATAGGTACTCTATTTATTATCTTTAGCAAAAGAATATAATGCGACCTGTTTTGTGTTTCTAATATTGTTTTCCTATAAACTCTGTTTTAAATATTTTTCAGGCTATAGGACTATTTTATATACTTGAGTCTCAAATCTGCATGTGTTCCTCTTGGCCATGGTCACCTGTGGTGTTTGGTGTCCCAGGGTTCAAATCACAGAGCCATTCAGCCACATGTATTTCCCTGTTTGTACATTTCCATGGTCAGTATCAGCAGCAGCCTAGGGAATAGACTGTCCTCCCACAGCCCTATTTTTCTTAAACAATATCTCTGCATGTCAGTGTGTGTGCTTGCGTGCAAATGTGTGTGTATTAATTTCTCACCTTTTATACCCTTTTTCAAAATCTAGGTGGCATGCTCCCATAGCTGATAAGCATTTCACAGTGTGGTAGGTCAGGTTTACCGTGTAATCCCTTCGATAATGCCTTCTTTTGTAAATACACGGTAGAAGTTACAATGGAGTCCTGCCGGGGAAGTAAATCAAAAGGTGGCAAGTTCTTTGACCCAGCCAGAAAGAGAATTTGGTAAATTGTTAGACAGGTTATCGACTGCCCTTTGCAGAGCTGGGGGTTTGTATTCTGTACCTCTTTTCAGCTGGGGCTTGTATTTCATGTGTGAGAGGCCTGAATTATCATAATCCATTTTTCGCTTTTATGTGATCTACCAGCAGTGTTCATAAGCCTCCTTTCGATCATTCCCCATTTACTTGCTCTAATTCACTGTCTTTTTTTTTTTATCATGAAATTGATGTTTTGCAACCAGCGGCATTATGTGTGAGTTGTTTATGGAGGTGCTACAGGGAAGAAGATTAGTGGTCGAATTAAGAATAAGATGACGGCTGTGGAAGGAAATTCGTGAATAGGCATCACATCAATGACACAGCAAGATAGCGAAAGATGCATTTAAACCAAAGATCCTGAAAAATGACAGGAGTAGAATTATAACGTGTCTTTGGCTGATGTTGAATGGTGCTAATGGTATACTAACAAATTTTTACTTAACAATTATAGTAGATAGAAAACACCCAGGTGGACCCCAACATGTAAAAATATATTTCAGAATGCCTCTACCCATTAACTGGTGATTCTGCTGATTAAACAATGTAGAATTGTTCATTTATTCACGTTATCATCTGAATCTTAAAACATTTGATGGGAGAGTACTTTTTAAAAAAGATTTATTTATTTATTTATTTGAGAGAGAGAGAGAGAGAGAGAGTGTGTGTGTGTGCGTGCGCAGGGGGAGGGGCAGAGGGAGAGAATATCCAAGCAGATTCCCACAGACCGTGGAGCCTAAAGTGGGGCTCAATTCACGAACCTAGGTCAAGACCTGAGCTGAAACCAAGAGCTGGATGCTTAACTGACTTAGCCACCCAGATAACCTGAAAAAAAAAATTTTTTTTTTAACCTGAAAAATTTTTTATGCACTTTTATATCCCTGAAAAGATAACCCATGTAGGGTTATCTTTGAGCATTATTAATAGTTAGGAAATTTTGTAGGAACTTTTATTCAAGGGAAAAGCTTCCAGGTTTTCTCCTTGTCTCACATAATATGCCATTTTCCTTTATGGCTCTTAAACTAACAACAAAATCTTTCTAACCCAATGACTGTGAGTTTTACGATATTCTCTCAGGGAATGAAATCTGGCCAAAGACTAGGAACAGGAGTGTGCACATGGCTTGCCTTGAAGACCGGAGTGAAGAATCCCAGCTCTTGGCCTTTGGCTGTTCAGGCCGGAAAGAAAATGGCCCTGGGAAACTCTCTGGTGTGTCTAGCAAAGTGTGCTCAGGCAGCAAAAGCCTTTACAAAGGAAAGTACACTGTTGTTTTCCACTCTCTTGCTGTGGCAGCCTGGTGCTGGCTTTAGTTCAGATATTCGAGGCATTGGAGGAGGTCTTCCTTAAACAAATCTGTTAACATTTTAGTTTTTGGGAGAACACAGTACAACTCAGCTGTAAATGTGCTAGTTCATATTTCAGTCTGAAGCCGCTCCATCTCATCCCTTCCTGGGGTCCCCACTTCCCTTCAAGAGTCGGGTGGTTTGGTCCCGTCGTCCCAGCTGGGTCTGGCTTGTGTGTTGTCATGTGGTTCTTCCTGTTGGTTCCTTGCCATTGGAAGCCTCTCTGGGCAGAACACGAAGCTATTTGGGCTGCTCATGCTCAATGCTTTTTTTTCCTGAAGGTGGTTGGTGTGATGGTTGGTTCCAACTGGAGTTATGGTCTTTCTCTCCTTCTCTCACTCTCCCCCTTCATCTTGCCTCTCTGCTCGCAGTTTCACGCTGTTACCTTTTCTCATTGCATCTGGGCTCAGATGCAAGCATCCTCAGGGAAGGCCTACCAGAGGGAAGCAGAGTCCATGTATAAAGAATCACTATCCCAATAGAGAGAGTTTTCCTTTCCTTTTATTATTCTGCTCATTCCATACGGCACGTGTTGGCATCCTGCTTCTCCTGCCTGTGGGAGTGCTTGGAGGGAGGCTGGTGGTCATCAGTATACACTGGGGAGTCCTGCCAGGAACTCACAGCAGAGCATGCTCAAGACCTTTTTGACTGATGGTTGTTAAGTGGGCTGAATACCACCCCTGTAGGGAGACAGTACATATGTATATACATATTTAAAGATTTATTTATTTATTTATTTATTTATTTATTTATTTTAGAATCAGAGAGACAGCACATGTGTGTGAGTTGGGGTGGGTGGTGGGGCATGGTGGAGAGAGAGGGACAAAGAGGAGGAAAAGGCAATGAAATTTCAAGCATAATCCCTACTGAGCATGGAGCTCGATGCAGAGCTTGATCCCACGACTCTGAGATCATGACTGAGCCAAAATCAGGAGTCAGCATGACTCAGGCTTAACAGACTGAGCCACCCAGGTGGCCCTGAGACATTACCAATATTATTGCCATGAATTCCATATTCCATATATATTTGATATATTTACTAGTTAGAGATAATTGGGAGAGAGGTGTTGAAGTCTTTCACATGTTGGTGGATATGGCAGTTTTTCCCCTTTCAGTTTTGTGTGCAAGTACATGTATGCTCCCTTCCCACTTCTCTATAAATATACATATGCACACACATATTTTTAATGATTGGTTGACAATATCAGGTACTTTATATTTAGGATGATTCTTATTTTTTTGTGCATTGAACCTTTATCATTGTGTTGTGTTTCTGTTCTTAATAATATCTTTATTTCATTTAGTTTTTTTTTTAAAGATTTTATTTATTTGACAGAGAGAGAGATCACACGTAGTAAGAGAGGCAGTCAGAGAGGAGGAAGCAGGCTCCCCACTGAGCAGAGAGCCAGATGCGGGCCCTGATCCCATGACCGTGGGATCATGACCTGAACCGAAGGCAGAGGCTTTAACCCACTGAACCACCCAGGTGCCCTTCATTTAGTTTTAAAGAAGGTTTTATTTATTTATTTGAGAGAGAGAGGGGGAGAGCTCTTGAGTGGGGGTTGGGGGAGAGGGAAAGGATCCCAAGCAGACTCCACACTGAGTGTGGAGCCTGGCATGGGGCTTGATCTCATGACCTGAGGTCATGACCTGAGCCAAAATCAAGAGCCAGAGCCCAACCAACTGAGTCACCCAAACTCCCATGCCTTTATTTTTAAAGTGTATTTTGTCTCACACAAATATAGCTATTTTAGTTACCATACAATACATTAGTTTTTGATGTACTGTTCCAAGATTCATTGTTTACATATAAGACACAGTGCTCCATGCAATACGTGCCCTCCTTAGTATCCACCACCAGCCTCACCCATCCCACACCCCCCTCGCCTCTAAAATCCTCAGTTTGTTTCTTGGAGTCCATAGTCTCTCATGGTTTGTCTCCCCCTCCGATTTTCTCCACTTCACTTTTCCTTTCCTTCTGCTAATGTCCTCCATGTTATTCCTTACTTTCCATAAGTAAGTGAAACCATATGATATTTGGCTTTCTCTGCTTGACTTATTTCACTCAGCATAATCTCCTCCAGTCCTAACCATGTTGATGCAAAAATTGGGTATTCATCCTTTGTTTTTTTTTCCTTTTTTAAATTATATTATTTTTTTTTCAGTGTTCCAAGATTCATTGTTTATGCCCCACACCCAGTGCTCCATGCAATACGTGCCCTCAGTACCCACCATCAGGATCTCCTATCCCTCTACCCCCTTCCCTCCAAGACCCTCAGTTTGTTTCTGAGTCCAAAGTCTCTCATGTTTCATTTCCCTCCCCGAATTACCCTACTTCCCATTTCCTTTCCTTCTCCTGCTGTCCTCTATATTACTCCTTATGCACCACAATTAAGTGAAACCATGTGATACTTGACTTTCTCTACTTGGCTTATTTCACTCAGCATAATCTTTTCTAATCTGGTCCATGTTGCTACAAAAGTTGGGTATTCATCCTTTCTGATGGAGGCGTAATATTCTATTGTATATATGTACCATATCTTCTTTATCCATTCATCAGTTGAAGGGCACCTTGGCTCTTTCCACAGTTTGGCAATTGTGGCCATTGCTGCAATGAACATTGGGGTACATGTGGCCCTTCTTTTCACTACATCTGTATCTTTGGGGTAAATACCCAGTAGTGCAATTGCAGGGTCATAGGGTAGCTCTATTTTTAATTTTTTAAGGAATCTCCACACTGTTTCCCAAAGTGGCTGCACCAACTTGCATTCCCACTAACAGTGTAAGAGGGTTCCCTTTTCTCCACAGCCTTGCCAACACTTGTTGTGTCCCACCTTGTTAATTTTGGCCATTCTGACTGGTGTAAGGTGGTATCTCAGTGTGGTTTTGATTTAATTTTCCCTGATAGCTAGTGATGATGTACATTTTTTCATGTGTCTGTTAGCCATTTGTATATATTCATACTTTCTGATGGCTGAGGAATATTCCATTGTATATATGGACGATGTCTTCTTTATCCATTTGTCTGTCGAAAGACATCTTGGCTCTTTCCATAGTTTAGCTATTGTGGACATTGCTGCTATGAACATTGGGGTACATATGGCCCTTCTTTTTGTTACATCTGTAGTGTAATTGCTGGGTCATTAGGGTAACTATTTAAAATTTTTAGAGGGATCTCTACACTGTTTTCCGAAGTGGCTGTACCAACTTGCATTCCCACCAACAGTGTAAGAGGGTTCCCCTTTCTCCACATCCTCTCCAACATTTGTTGTTTCTTACCTTGTTAATTTTGGCCATTCTAACTGGTGTAAGATGGTATCTCAATGTGGTTTTGATTTGACTTTCCCTGATGGCCAATGATGATGAACATTTTTTTTTCATGTGTCTGTTAGCCATTTGTATGTCTTCATTGGAGAAGTTTCTGTTATTTCTTTTGCCCATTCTTTTGACTTGATTATCTATTTTTTGGGTGTTGAGTTTGAGAAGTTCTTTATAGATCTTGGCTATCAGCCCTTTGTCTGTAGTGCCATTTGCGAATATCTTCTCCCATTCCGTGGGTTGCCTCTTTGTTTTGTTGACTGTTTCCTTTACTGTGCAGAAGTTTTTATCTTGATGAAGCCCCAAAAGTTCATTTTTGTTTTTGTTTCCCTTACCTTTGGAGTTGTGTCTTGAAAGAACTTACTGTGGCCGTTGTCAAAGAGGTTACTGCCTATGTTCTCCTCTAGGAGTCTGGTGGATTCCTGTCTCACATTGAGGTCTTTCATCCATTTTGAGTTTATCTTTGTGTATAGTGTAAGAGAATGGTCGAGTTTCATTTTTCTGTAGGTAGCTGTTCAATTTTCCTAGAACCATGTATTGAAAAGACTATCTTTTTTCCACTAGATATTTTTTCCTGCTTTGTTGAAGATTATTTGACCGTAGAGTTGAGGGTCCATATCTGGGCTCTCTACTCTGTTCCATTGGTCTATGTGTCCGTTTTTGGGCCAGTACTACTCTGTCTTGGTGATCACAGCTTTGTAATAAAGCTTGAAACCAGGTAGCGTGATGCCCCCAGCTTTGTTTTTCATTTTCAACCTTTCCTTAGCAATTCAGGGTCTTTTCTGGTTCCATACAAATTTTAGGATTGTTTGTTTCAGCACTTTGAAAAATGCCGATGGTATTTTGATTGGGATGGCATTGAAAGTATAGATTGCTCTGGGCAGCATAGATATTTTAACGATGTTTATTCTTCCTATCCATGAGCGATGGAATATTTTTCCCATCTTTTTGTGTCTTCTTTAATTTCTCTCATGAGTTTTTTTTCTTTTAAGATTTTATTTATTTATTTGACAGAGAGACACCCAAGAGAGGGAACACAAGCAGGGGGAGTGGGAGAGGGAGAAGCAGCGCAACCGAGCAGGGAGCCCAATGTGGGGTTCGATCCCAGGACCCTGGGATCATGACCTGAGCCGAAGGCAGACGCTTAAGGACTGAGCCCCCCCAGACGCCCCTCAGGAGTATTGTGCAGTTCCTTGAGTATAGATCTTTTACCTATTTGGTGAGGTTTATTCCAAGGTATCTTATGGTTTTTGGTGCTATTGTAAATGGGACCAAATCTCTAATTTCCCTTTCTACAGTTTCATTGTTAGTGTATAAGAAAGCATCTGATTTCTGTGCATTGATTTTGTATCCTGCCAATTATAGCTATTTTATAGTAGAGTTAAAAAATATGAGCCTATTGATGTTTTAGCTGGCAATTTTCACCCATTTATATTTTTGTGATTATTGAATTTTTTCTCCCAGTAGTTAAATTTCTATTTGTATTGTTTATTCTGTTCTTTTTCTTTCTGTCTTCTTTCTTTTTTATTTTATTGAGTTAGCATTTTGGTATTTCTAAAAAAATTGATTTTCACCCTCTATAGGACTTCATTTCACATTCTATATTCCATTCTCTATGGTCACCTTTAAAATAGTATCACATTTGCTGAAGCATAGTCTAAAATTCAGTAAGAATTTAACCTTTCTCTTTTAACCTTAACCTAACCTTTCTCATGAAGACTAGAAGGACCTTAGAATACTAATTCTCCTACTACCTTCTCAGTCTGATTATCCAGTACATTAGCTTTTCCTTTAAAAAAGAAAACCTCAGATAATATTGTTATCATTTTACACAGTGTTTGTGTGTACGTGTGTGTACATGTGTGCACACTTACCACTTGATTTGCCTACCATTCCTCTTTGCATTTTAGCTTGTTCTGGAGATATTTTCTCTCTTGCTGAAGTGCATCCTTTCTAAATAAATTCATAGACAATCTGCTGCTGGTAAACTCTCTCAGATTTATTTTTAAATGTTTTTTCTTGAAAGATAATGATGTGAAACAATGGAGTTGTTCAGATCTGGGAGAAATACTCAAAGTTACATCGAAACCTTCTATCATTTCCCCACCATCTAATACAGTTATGATCCTGGCCCTTGGAGAAAATTACTTCTTTGGTTAAGATAAGAGCATGAAAAGATGGTCCAAGGCAAAGTCATTGAAGCCCTGATCTAATTCAGAAAGAGAGGGCTGAAAAGCCAGTTCAATAATGTGAGGTCAGAACTTTTACATTTTTAAATGTTCTTAAGAGTTGAACTTGCTTTTTCTTGAAGTAGAAGTACATTAAAAATGTTGATATGCTTTTTCTTTCATGAATGATGTGTTGTTAGGAACAAATGGTCCTATGTTGACAATCCCCAAGACCTCCAGGTCTGATGATTCTTGAGAGTGTCTCTTAGGACTCTGCATAGAGTTGTATTCATGGCTGTGATTTATTACAGTGAAAATACACAAAGCAGAATCAGCAAAGGGAAAAGGTGCATGGTGCCAGGTCCAGAGGACAGCAGGCACAAGCTTCCAGGGTCCTCTCCCAGAAGAGTCACATGGGATGCACTTAAGTCCCCCAGCAATGAGTCATGACAACATGTGTCAAGTGTTGCCTACCAGCAAAGCTCATTAGAGACTCAGTTCCCGGTGTTTTTACTAGGGGCTCTTTGTAGAGGCACCTTAAGTCTGGCAGGTCCCCAAATTCTAGACTCCCAGAGAGAAAGCAGGTGTTCAGCCTTAACCCTATTGTTTGTACAAATAGCGTGGGCACAGTCTTATCAGTTAATGGTGGTGGGAACCCTCCCCAAGTCCAAGTTCTTAGAAAATGGCCGAGGGCCCTCCATGTAAGCTGGCCTTT
Organism: Spilogale gracilis; assembly: GCA_004023965.1. Lineage (NCBI taxonomy): Eukaryota > Metazoa > Chordata > Mammalia > Carnivora > Mephitidae > Spilogale > Spilogale gracilis. Next base: position 49,932 of record PITA01005386.1, read on the forward strand.
CAAATACAGCACACAGGCCTGCTGTGTTCACTCTCTTCTGCACAGGGCCCATAAGGAAATGATGATGTAATAACAAACTCTTCTGACACCTGAGTTCTACTCTCACATTTTTTAGTTTGAGTGGAATTTTAACACGGTCAAGTAAACAAAAAGCTACAGAGGGAAGAATTAAGAGCTCACAAGGGAGAAGGCTCAGACAGGAGTAACTGACTGGTGGTGTGGCAGAGGACTTGGAGGAGGGGGGGGGGTTGACTTTGCCAGGCAGACGAGAATGAAAACAGAGATTGGCGATTGGTTCGAAAGAGCTGGCAGTTTTAAAACTAGTAGACTTCTATGATGTTAGAGGTTTATATCTACTATTTAGGGTTTCTCGACCTTAGCAGAATTGGCAGTTTTGGACAGGATCATTCTCAGTTGGGGTGGGTACGGGGCTGTTCTATGCATTCTGGGGTGCTTAACAACCTCCCTCGCTTCTGCCCACTAGCTGCCCAGAGTACCCGCCACCCCACCACCTGCCCTAAACCACAGGTCATCAAAAATGTCTCCAGACCTTACTTATTGCCTGATGTCCTGTGCAGGAATTGTGCTGACACACTATTTAGTATAAGCAAATTCATAAAGACCTAACCTTCATACATCTAAATGACTTATTAATATCTCACCTTTACAGTATTTTTCCATTTATAAAGATTTTTTTACGTGGTTCTGGCGACAACCTCCCGAGACAGATAGGAGTCTTATCCTCATATAGATGATGTAAGGAGGCTCCAAGTTTAAGTCATTTTGCACTGCAGAGCAAAGAGAGCACTACTACAAGTAGTGATGGCAATAATGATATTATTGTTATTAATACTAGATATTTTATTAAATGCTTACTATGAGCCAAATGTTTGAAATGCTTTACAGGTGTTGATTTTGGAATAAGCCTGAGAGGTGCTACCATGGTGTTGATTTTGCAGATGAGGGTACTGAGGCCAGAGAGGTTAAGAAAACTGCCCAAAGGCACACGGCTAGTAGGTGGAAGATCTAGGTCTAAACCTGGGAAATTTGGCTTCAGTGCTTTCAGGGCCACTGGGCTGTGGATAAAAAGTGAGGTCCTGGATGCTCACATTCTCCAGCATCTTCTTTCTTATAACTGTGTCCGTGGAGGTTGCAGTTTGCTTACACTGCTTCTCTCATGCTGACCGGCTAGGTAGTTTGCAGATCACTTTTCCTCTATTCAAATCAGCGAAATCTCACAGAGATAAAAAAAAAAAAAATTGGAAGTCTCCTTTCTGTAACCTAACTTTGCTGTTTCAGATGTTGTCTTCTGTTATTATCTTGATTCTTTCTCTTTTTATTTTGATTATAGCATTTCATGGGAATCTGGGTTTGTGGCAGCTGGCAGCCTGGTTTGATACATACACTTCATCCAATTCTCATGTGCTTCAGCCAAGAGACTTCTATTTATGATGCTTAAACATTCCAGATCTTTCCACCAGCTTCCAATGTATGATATGCCATATTTCCAGGAACTGTATTTATGTACCAATTCATCCACCTCTTCTTGTGTGTGTGTGTGTGTGTATGTGTGTGTCTTAACTTTTTCCTGTTCTCTTTAAACATCCATTTCTTGTGCCTTAATGCCTTCTGTCTTAAATTCTGACCCCTAATATGGACAAGGAGAAAATATACTAGCTGTAGGCCTGGTCAAGAAATCTACCTTTATTAAGATTTCTATTCAAGATATTTATTTTTCCAAAGACTTTCTACCAAAATTTAAATACAATAATTGGAAAGAGCTAGGATTGATTGTGTGGTACCACCAGTAATTTGCAAATGTTTTGCTTCTCTGTATCTGTGATCCCATGAGGGACCACTGTTTATTTCTGCATCTGGTTTTCTTTTTTCTTCTTCTGTAGGTGTGGTGGTGGGTGGGGAAGAGTTGCAATTATGACTTCAGAGCAGAATATTGTTGGATTAGTGTAGATGGATGTTACGACATAGACACAGTGTTCAGAAACCACTACATTATTCATGATCCCTAATAGTTTCAGATATAGACTCCTTCTTTCTTCCAGCATTTATTATTTTGGTTATTAATAGTAAATTAAAATTTTTCACCTAGGTCAAAATTTTAGATTACTTTTTCCTGTCTTTATACATCTTTATTTTTTTTTAAATTTGTATTTATTTATTAGTGGGGAGGGATGAAGGAAGAGGGAGAGGGAGGGAGAGAATCTTAAGCTTGATCTCACAACACTGAGTTCATGACCTGAGCTGAAACCAAGAGTTGGACACTTAACCAACTGAGCCACCCAGGTGCCCCCTGTTATGTAGCTTTAGACAAAGTTATGGGATATACAAATATACCCTTACAGAATCATTACATTTTAGGATTGGAAGAAAAAATGCAAAGTATCGGCATCTCTTTATAGTCCTCTGTGTAATGGCGTGGCCTGCTAGGTTTGCTGCTTTGGCTACTAGCTCAACAGAGTATGTGTTCTAAAAAAAAAAAAAAATCAAAACAACAAAAACTTTTCAGTTTGTTTGTTTGCTTGTCTTCCAGTCTTCTTGTACCCATAGAGAAGCCATTGCAAATTACCCCCACCCCACCCACAGTTCACTTTGCCATCTCAAGATCTTTTTTAATTTAAAATTCTGCTTAATTTTAAAATTATATGTACTTAAAAAACTCTGTTTAATTTTTTAATTAACCAGAAATAGGCAGGAGCAGGTTATCCCCTAATGTCTGGCCCCCAATGGAGTTAACCTGTGGTACAGCAGGGTCTCGATGGGCTAAACTTCCCATAACACCGCTTTCAAAGTAGTTAAAATAGACACATAACATTTTTGAATTAAACATTGCAGAACCCCTGAAACTTTGTTCCACAGAATGTATTTTGAAAAAAACCTGTGTGTGCCATTCTTTTTTTAAGAGATTTTATTTATCTATAGTAATTTTTAAAATTTTTATTAATTTTTATTTTTTCCATAACCCAGCCACCCTATCCTTACCCCATCCCCCAGCAACCCTCAGTTTGTTTCCTGAGATTAAGAGTCTCTGGGGATTTTTCCCCCTCCTTGGTCCCATCTTGTTTCATTTTTTCCCTCCCTACCCCCATGACCCTCCACCCTGCCTCTCAAATTCCTTATATCAGAGAGATAATATGACAGTTGTCTTTCTCTGATTGCCTTATTTCGCTCAGCATAACACCCTCCAGTTTCATCCACATCATTGCAAATGGAAGGATTTCATTCCTTTTGATGGCTGCATAGTATTCCATCGTATGTATATATTTTCTTTATCTATTCATCTGTTGATGGTCATCTAGGTTCTTTCCATAGTTTGGCTATTGTGGACATTGCTGCTATAAACATTTGGGTGCATGTGCCCCTTTGGATCACTACATTTTTATCTTTAGGGTAAATACCTAGTAGTGCGATTCCTGGGTCATATTTTCAACGTTTTGAGGAACATCCATACTGTTGGCCACACCAACTTGCATTCCCACCAACAGTGTAGGAGGGTTCCCCTTTCCCTGCATCTTCGTCAATATCTGTTGTTTCCTGATTTGTTAATTTTAGCTATTCTGACTGGTGTAAGGTGGTATCTCACTGTAGTTTTAATTTGTATTTCCCTGATGCTGAGTGATATTGAGTACTTTTTCATGTGTCTGTTGGCCATCTGGATGTCTTCTTTGGAGAAAAGTCTGTTCACGTCTTCTGCCCATTTCTTGATTGGATTATTTGTTCTTTGGGCATTGAGTTTGATAAGTTCTTTATAGATTTTCAATACTAGCCCTTTATCTGATATGTGTGCTGTTCTTATTTTAGCTTTAAAGTCTAGCAATGCATAGTTTCTACCTTTGGAAGTCCGGTGAAATTCGGCTGTCCAAGAGTGATATGCAGGTGTTCCAGAACACACCGAAGTTGTCTGTCCAGCTTCCCTGGGTGGAGCAGGGTTCAGATGTAGCCCCCAAAGGGTGTGGCTGCCATGAAAGCTGTGACTCCAGAATGCAGAGTAGGAGAAACTTTGTGGGTTATGGCCTCCTCCCTTGAATCAACACTCTAGTTTCGACCAATGTTTTAAACAAACTTGACTGTCTAGTTTCTGAGTGTGGATTAGAAGGTGGAGACAGCAGGGATGAAGACTATGCAAGGCCAAGTGTTGTGGGAGAAGTGATCTCTTGACACCTTGGAAGTCATGCACGCACCATGATTTCCTATGATCTAGGGCATCCCAGCCTTGGTAGACTTTGAAAGCATTACTGCTTTACATCATGATCTGTTCATATCTATGAAGTTGACCTTAATGCATGATAACAAAATTTAAATTGGGTTTATAGATGCTCTAGGAAGGCAGGAAAATTATGTAAAGATTTTCAAAGGATGGTGATTAAAATAGTTCAAATGCATCCAGCAGTTGTGGGGTTTTACCTTCAGTTAAATGGAGACTTGACTTATATGGGATTTTTAATTCCTGAAGAATGCTGGGAAAATAAGGCAATGATGTGCATTTCCTGTTGTGAGTCTGACTCCACAGGACTACAAAATACTTTTAATCCTGATTTCAGAAGTGCTAGGGTAAGTGTTGGAAAGATGTATAGATTTTATTGGCACTGACAAGAGATGACTCCATCAGCCTTCTCATGGGAAGCCAGGAAGAGGAGGCTGGAAGGAAGCGTCTACAAGGAGAGCGAGGTGGAGAAGGCTTTTGAGAAACTGCAGGAAGAGGCACAGGGTGGGTATCATGAACAAGAGGGGCCAGGCAGGGAGGGGATCTTTGAGGAACAGCTTTGAGCGTGGTGATAGAGTCACAGTAGCTGGCGATGCACTTCCCGTGTCAGCTGAGCGTGGGGAGGAGGCAACCATGAGCCAGTGTTTGTACCCTTCCTCACACAGTGGGCGCAGATGCCCTCACTTGGTCATGAGGAGGGCCCGTGTGTTCCTATGTATGTGACCATCTATCACACAACATGGTGACGCTTTCCTGTGGTTTGACCCCGTGCTCTGGTCATGTGGCTCATTCTTATCTCCCTCTCTCTCCTTCCTTTCTTCCTTCTTTTCTTCTTTCCACAAATATTTACACATATTATTGAGGTCATATGACAAGCCAGACACTGGTAGGCGCTGAATGTGCTCTGACGAGAGACAAGACAGCTTGTTCTTGCTGACATAGAGCTATCCTTGTTCTGTGAGACAGGGATGTGTCAGTAGGAACACACAGATGAATATAAGAATTACAACGGGAAGGAAGGTACATTTCAGGGCACACCAGGGAGACCAGGAGGAGACCAGGGAAGAGTGTCACCATGTTGTGTGATAGATGGTCACATACATAGGAACACGGGCCCTCCTCATGACCAAGTGAGGGCATCTGTGCCCACTGTGTGAGGAAGGGTACAGACACTGGCTTACGGTTGCCTCCTCCCCATGCAGGGCCAGTGAGTTGGAGAAAGTGACATCTAAGGCAAGACCTAGGCGATAAAGAAGAGTCAGCAAGAGGAGTGGGGTGTGAGGAGAGTGGGTGTTCTGGGCTAGGAGAGCAGCGTGTGGGGGAAGAGGTGGGAAAGACAAAGGTGACTTCCATGGGTGGGCCACGGCAAGTGAGCAGGATGACTATAGAGGGTGACTGTGGAGCCTTGGGAAATAGGAGGCTGGACTTTATTCTCAGGTCACTGGGAAGACGTCGAACAGTTGTACTCAGAGGAGTAATGTAATCAGACTGGTATTTGAAAATGCTTGCTTTGGCAGTTGGCCTTGGAAGGGCAAAACTGGCGAGGGTTGTAATTACCTGAATGGAAATTGTGGCCTATCATGAAAAATGCAGCGGAGAGGGCAATGTAAGTATATCTGAAGTGTGTTTAGGAGATAAAATCAATAGACTTGGCGATTGAATGTGTGAGGAAGCAAGATTATCCCCTGGTTTCTGGCTTAGGTAATTGGGTACTAATAAATGCAAGAGTGAATAAGAGGGAGGAACTTGTCTTGGAGATGGGATGGGATATTGAACAGTTGAGTTTCAGAGTGGTTGAGTTTATGGTGGGTATGCCTCTGAGGTCCCGGAGAGCATGCTGGGCTAGATTTGAGAGTAATCAGCTTATGTGCCGAGATTATCTGCAGCTCCCTGATGTAGTGTGAGAAGAGAAGAAGCCATGTTAGAACCCCAAAGGGGAATGGACAGACAGAGAGGAATCCACAGGAGACAGAGAAGGGGCACTCATAAGGGGAGAAGCCAGGCCGAGAGTGTGTGATGACATAGAAGCTAAGACATTTCCAGATGAAGCAGCAATCCAGCAGAGGAAGACAAGAAGATGTCTGTTGCATGTGTCCACAGGAAATTACTACAGCTTTGACCAGAGAAACTTCTGGAAGCAGGAGCTAGAAGCCAGCGTGCATGGTGTTGAGGAGAGAGCTGGAGAGGAGTTGAGCAGGGCCAGTGAGTTTAGGCCTCTTTGAAGGAGAGAAGAAGAGTCTAGCTCCACAGGGTAAAATAGTGTGTGTTTGGAGGGAGAGGTAGTAAAAGTTAGGAGAGTCTTGAGCATGCTTGAATGCTGATGGGAAGCAGTGAGTAGAGAAGCCAAGGTTGAAATTTTGGGAGGTAGTGGGGTGACTGGTGATGGAAGTTCCTGAGAATGGAGAATGGAGAAGGGGAGGGGACCCAGAGTAATGACCCTGAGAGGGCGCCAGCCATACTAGAGACCACAGCAGAGACCTTCCAGCATGATGGGAGGGAAGGATAAAGCAGTTGGTGCTAAAGTATCGCTTTGCAACATAATATTTTAACTATGTCCTTTTAAAACATTTCTCCACAGACACTACCCCAAGCAGTCCTTCACGACCGTGGCAGATACACCTGAAAACCTTCGCCTGAAGCAGCAAAGTGAATTGCAGAGCCAGGTAACTTCCTGCAAGCCTAGTTTTGTCCCATCGGCCCTAACTAGTAGTCAGAGGCCACCCTTCTGAGATTTCATCCATGTGCTGTTTCTGCCCAATCACCGGCCGGAGACCGAAGGCAGACACGGAAGGCCTTCCCAGGGAAAGCGTGGCACATCTGTTTAAGTGTGGGCTTGGATCGTCCTGACGTTCCCGGTTCTGTGATTCACATGGGACTAGGGCAACTAAATGAGTTCTGGTCAGGGTAAATGTTTCCCAACAATATTGATTTATTTGGTCCTAAATATTTAAAAACATTTTATAAATAGCTTTTCCGCATGGCATATGTAGGGGAGAGAGGAGGTGTTAACTCGCCCCAGTTGCGGTGTGGGGGGCTAACACCCTGTCTGCGTGTCTCACACCAGCCATGAGCTTTGTTTTCATCCTGTCACTTTATTCATATTCCCTTCATATGTCGCACTGACAGCATGAACAAAGATTAGAACACCACAGTTGGCTCCCACTCAACCATTTTGGATGCAAACTTGCCTTCAATATGGTGAAACACACTGGTGAAGACTAGGGATTTAAACAGCAGTACTTTCTGCAGGGACACCCCATCTCTTAAGAAACACAGGGTGCTCTCTTTCAGAGAAGTTATCTTGCCTGCCACACTGTGGGAAGACATTGAACAACTAGATTACAGCCCTTTGGTCAACCGTGTAGTAAAACCCCACCGAGGTGTGGGGAGGGAAGGCTAAGTCATATTCCCCCTTCTGCTGCTCATGGGTTGGGCCCTGGGACCAGCCACTGTGATTCTTTGTGCTTCTGGAAAGTGAGACCGTCTATGTTATCTGGTCTACCAGTCTTGGGTGGCTGCAGGTATCAGATAGGTGGGGAGATGAGAAAGCATTTTGAAAATGAACAGATTATAGGATGATGAAGGCTTCTTATTTTGATTAGGGTCCCTAAAATCCTTGACATGAAAAAAGGAGAATTGCAGAATCTGCAAAGGAAAGAGGAACCTGGCTAACAGACTTTGAAAATGCCAGTTGTGGCTATTCTAAATGAGAGCTGTTAGCTCCCAGTTGTAGCGGATCTAATTATTTCTTTGCAAGCTTATGTGTTCACAGGGGACATTGTGGTTCCCTCCACCCTCTTTCTGGGGTCTTGGGACCACTTCTCAATCCATTTGGTTGAAGGAAATAGAACTCAAAGTAGAGTTTGTTGATGGTTAACAACACCATGAAGACTTCGTTGGCAGTTAGTTTTTGGTTTTGTAAAATGCTAATTCTTGTGTGCTAAGCCATTAGTTCAAAAAATTGAGTGCTGGCCAAGGAGAGGCAGTGTTGCAGAGCCGGCGAGAACACCCCTGCTCATTCACACCGTGGACGGTGCCAGGACTTGGCTCCGGTCTGTGCAGATCCAATATGCCTTTCTTCTCATCAAGTTAAGATTAATTAGATAATTCTGGAGAAGTACTTCGAGCACATTGGAAAACAGAACTAAATCAAGCAATCAAATATTTGTTTCCTGCCTATTACATGTCCTTGTTCTGTGCAAAAGAATTCGTACTTAATCTTCTCTTCATCGGGTTCACAGGGTGTGTGAGGAAACAGGACTAACATAACCTTACTTCCCCCTACATCCCTGGAAGGCTATCTTTAATGTATAATAAGGATTCCAGTGGAGAGGGTTGAGTGTGGGTTGGACTGGTTGGTGGTTCCTGCTAGAGGTAGATTTGAGTGGAGCCTTGAAGGTTGAGAAAAGATTGGATTTAAACACTTGTCTCCTTCCTTGGAAGGCATACCGTTCCCTTTGGGTTCAATTAATGATGACAGGTGAGTTGAGCTGAGCCCAGGAGCAAACATTTGCTGTTTTCCTCCCAACATGCCTGACTGTGGAAATGCAAAAAGAAAGAGAACTCCCTGTTTTGCAAAAGACTGATTTCATTCTTTGTCACAGAATAACCTGTAAGCTTCAGAAGGTGCTGGTAGCCTGGTGGGACAGAGCTGATGCACAAAGCCCTGTGGGGTCTCCAAGCAGTGATCAGAAGGCATCAGATTCTCCTCCAGATTTTGTTTCAGTGTCATCTCTAGAAAGAAATGTAGGACTTCTTCAGGAAGACAGTATGGAGATATTCAACTCAATTCAGTAAACAATATTGACCATGTACTATTGCAACGAACTGTGCAGGGTACTCGGGACACCAAGGCGTCATCTTCATCATCAGTCTTGCTATTTTCTAGGCACAGAATTTTACATGTATTGTTCCACGTGGCCTCAAACATCCCTGGGAGACACATATTTATGATTATTATCCCTATTTATTTTATTTTTAAAATATTTTATTTATTTGACAGAAAGAGAGAGAAAGAGGGTGAGAGCACTAGTGGGGGGGAGGAGGAGAAGGAGAAGCAGGCTCCTCACCGAGCAGGAAGTCCAACACAGGCTCGATCCCATGATCCTGAGATCACAACCTGAGCAGAAGGCAGGCATTTAACTGACTGAGGCACCTCAGTGCCCCTCTTATCTCTATATAGATGAAGCACTCAACCTTTAGAGAATTTAGATAACTTGTCCTTGCAAACTTAGTAAAAAGTTGAACTTGGAATAGAACCTACATCTGTGAACCCCCATTACCCACACTCATAACCAGTGCTATGGTCCCTTTATTCAGAAGGCAACTGGAAAAGGAGATCCATAAGCAAATAGAGTGCAAGGTTGTAGTGCAACGTATGCAAAGGTAGAATTTTGCATGAAGTACAAAAGTCGCTCATAGGAAGGAGTCCTTCTCCACCTCTTCCTCCTCCTCCTCATTAGTAGTAGTGGTATTTTTCTGGGTGACAAATGAAAACACTTCTATAAGAGCATTTCTGCTTTTGCAAAGGCATAGAAAGGTATCTTCCCAAATGGTAATATTCATTAATGGCAACTGATTGAATTTTTGCATTTTAAATAACTTGATACTGTGGCAGGGTGTTTTGACATCAAGGAATCTGAATGGCCCAAAAGTTTTGGTGGAAAATTGACTGTTAACAATTTTATTTCCTTGTTTGTAGTTATTCATGATACTAAACGAGTCAAATCTCCTAAGTTTGGACATTCTGAAACCCTCTTTTAGTATTGTTTGCTTAAAACTAGTTCTTTTCTTTCAGTTCATTAGCTTATCAAGTGAGCCAAAATAGAGGAAAAACAAAAACTAAATTGTGACTCAACCTAAAAAGTTATTTATAGATATGCATTGTTATGTTCTCCTTTTTCTTCATCTTTTTTTCCTTGTCTTTTTGAGAGGGTTGTAAACACTGCCAGCATTTTTTCCTCCTAGGAGTTAAACTCTTTCAAGCTTTTGGGATTTATATTAGGTGCCAGATTGTCATAATAAAATGGTGAGAAATATTGGAAAATAAGCAAATCATGAGTTAATGTTTTTGAGCTGGTGGTAGGCAGTGGTTTCCAGGCATTCTCCCGCCCACAAACAACAGGTGCACGCCCGCTTGGCCGGACACTGGCAGGGGTGGGACAGGGACGCCCCGGTACTGGGCCATTGAGCTGGGTGGGTGGAGGTGGGTGGGGGTGGGTGGGAAGAGGGGAAAGCACTTCTGTTGTCACTAACTCTCTCCTTATTGCACATCACGGGATGGCCTGCTTCAAAGGAAGAGTGTAATTAGTGGTTGGGCGCCTCCACTGACCCACAGTAACCCACACTACAAGGAGCAAAAGGAAAACTCTACTCCTAGCGGTATTAGTTAACATTAGACTTCACCTGTGGGGCTTCACGTGGTCATTGCCGCAAGCCTGGGAACCAGCATAGTATCCTCTCTCTGTAGGAAAGTGAACCTGGAGTTCCAAAGCCCTGCCTCATCAACAAAGCTGGAATGCAGACTCTGTAGGCTGGGGAATCCCCAAAGCTTAAACGCTTGAGCCACATGAAAAGCCCCTTAGGAGAAACACTTTCTTGATATATTATTTTAACATTATGCTGTCGTAAACATTTCCTTTTTCAGGCTGTGTAACTTACTCTTTCTGGAAGAAAAGGGACAGCTGTTTTGAGCGCCTGCTCAGGGATCTGCAGATTTCTTAAAGCTGCAGAAAAGGTTCTTCAGTGGCATGATGAGGGGAAGGCCCTGTCCAAAGAGAACTGAGTGGGGCCATTGAGGCTGGCACGAGGGGTGTTCAGACCCCTCCTTTCTCCCCGTCCACCTGCTTCTCGTCTCCCCACTTCCAGGGCCGAGGCCCTCTGTAGGGGCAGGGTTCTGTGAAATACCGCTCGAGGTGAGGACGAAATGTTAGCTGCATCCCCACTTAGTTGTTTATGTGATTGGCTTAGCTGTTTGCAATCATGCTGAAAATAATAGAGATTTTGGGCTCACTGTGTTCTTAAATGGAGTGTATGTAATTTATGAGTGCTGATAAGTTGAAAGATGGAAAATGATTATGGAAAGAATACAAATCATTCTGCAACATTTGAGTCTTCATTTTGTAATCTACGCTGATTTTTTTTTTAATCTTCCATGTCTCTGAGGAGGCATAAAACACATGGCTCACAGGGAATACAATATAGGTTGGCGGGAAGGGTGAAAAGGGAACGTGGGTTTTTGTTTTTTTTTTTTTTATAGGGAACATAATCGTTAGACGTCTTTGTGGGGGAAATGAAGACACGTGTTTAATATAAACCTCTGGAAGCTCGAGGAGCTCCAGCGGTGGCGTGCTCTCTTGTTATCCAGCTTGCCCTTCGCCCCTTTCTGCACCGCCCCGTTCTGTGGGTGTATTTCTGGAGGGTTCTTCTCTCGGTTATCTGCCATCTGAACATCCGGTAAGGTGTTAACTACCTACTTAAAGTGTGTTGTGTTTTACTGTGTGTTATGGAAGATTGACTTCTTTCAAAGCAACGAAGCTCTGCCTCGGGAACTGTTGAAGGAAAGTTGGAGAGATGCTTGGATAAAATTCTCTGGTTGCTTCAAATCCCATCCTCAGGGCCCCTGCCCAGCCATAAGTTTGACCTACACGTTACTTGCCACAGAGCACCAGTCTCAGGCCACCCACTGGGGACCCTGCAGTGAGCAAAACCTAGGTAGATCCTTTCTCTCCGAGGATTTGTGGTTTAGTCGGGGAGAGGATGGCAATAAAAAATTAATAGAAATAGGTAACATTGCAGCTATGAGAAGATCTGCAGAGAGAGCAGTACGTATTTTAATTATGTTTTAAAACATTTTCAGGGAGTTGGAGGCCGGAGTACTTTTCTACCGACAAGCACATAACGGGGTGTCAGTCGGGTCGGCTGCCCCCTGCCCGGCTGTGGATCCCATTTCTAAATGCCCAGCAGTTTCTTGGTTTCCCCTTCCTGAACTTAGCTGACTCTCCTTTGCTCTTCTCTGGGCCTTCTTCCCACTCCTATCTCATCCGACAACCTCAACCTTCTAAAATTACCTCCAGGTACTTTTTGTTGGTAATTATATTCTTGGGTGAGAAGCCTTCCATATGTGCTTTTTTATTTTCTCTTTGAACCCAATTCGGGCAGCTTTATAGTTCCCATCTTCAGACTTTGCACCATTCAGATTCTTTTGGCGATGCTTTTTACTTCCTGCAATAAGCACTTTCTCGTGTTTGTGAGGGTGAGAGTTCATAGAGAGAAGCTTCGCTATATTCCTTAGCAGGGTTTCGAGGCTGCAAAAATGATGAGAGATTCTGTTTCCCATATAGGAAGGGATGAATGCGAGTGAGAACTTCAAAGGAGAGAGATTAATTCACTTGATGTGGCACATTTCTTCCAGGGAACATAGGATGCTGTGCAGATGTCAGCTCTAACCCTCACGATTTCCCACAAGTCAGATTGTTTTTCTGTCTTGCTTCTGGATAAAATGATGTAAGAGACCAAAATGTCAGTCGTGACAGACAGCAAATTAACCAAGATGTTTTGATTTGCTGTGTCGTGAGGGGGTTTTAAAGCTTTTCATCATAGGGGCCTGGCCCTCTACTCCTCAGCCGCCGGAGATGAGCCGTACATATTCTTTGCATCTGGTCCTGGAGTCCCAGCTTGCCGGTTCTTTGGTGCCCTCCTGGGTTGGCTTGTCTCCCTTTCTGTCATTCCCACAGCTCATGGTGGAGGATGTGAGTCCTGTACTGTTGGTCCCCAGCCTACAGGTTATTTGTCATTATTCTGTGGGCCAGCATCAGATGAGTGATCCTTCAATAGGGCATTTGAATATGTAGTCTTACAATTAGGTGGCTCTGGGATCATGACTAGGAATGAGTATTTTAATATTCTTAAATATCCTTAATATTCTTTCATCGTTCTCTTCTGTATATCATGTTCTACCATACCCTCTCACATTTATGGCTCTAGAGAAAGGGGCAGAGGAAACCCCAGTTTGAGAAGTATAAAATATGGTCCCTATGGAAAGAGGAATGTCCATCCCCTTTTGGCCATGGTAAATTGTAGAAGAAGGCAGAAAAATCAGTCTGAAACATGACCCCCTTTTCTCTTCTGGCTGAAGTCCCTGAGAAGGAAGATGGATGGGGAGGCATGGTAGGGAGATGGAGGGAGAACCAGAAGCAGGGAAGATCACCATAAGACATACTCCTGACTTCTTCCCACTGGAACAGTGAGCCCCTACAGCATGGTGGGCATGGAAAGAGCCTGAATTTTGTTTCCTAGGATCTCAGTGTCTCACGTGGCATGGGAGGTGATGGAAGTCCCAGCACATCTTGCACAGGGATGCCCAGGATACTTGCTGGGAGCTGCCACTGTCGGAACAATGTGTCCCTGTAGCCAGGCGTAGCTTATGCAGGTGGGGAGAAGTTGAGAAGCTGTGAGAGCTCAGTGAGGGGGGACTGATTTGACAGGCAATACTGCCAGATTCTTTCTGAGGTGAGGGAAGAATACAGCATGGTGTCACCAGCCACAGGCTTCAACATGGACGCTTGTCACCAGGAGATGCCACTGAGGTCAAATTTAGAAGAGAGAAAGGGCGAATGTGAACATGGATTCAAGACTTCCCTCTTCCTTCACTCTGAAGTCACATGCTTCCTTTATTCCCCGCTGCCACACACTTGGATGCCATATTGGAGTGGAGACAGGAAGCAGGAAGAAATCTGAATATATCTAGGTTATTTAAACCATTGAATGGATTTGCTTCAATGACTGAGACTAAAGTGAGTTCCTTCCACTGCAATGTGATGGGGACTTGTGGGTAATAGCAGAGCAGCTGTGGGAAATAGACATTTATTTTGCATCTGAATACATTATAAGTAAATCACTAACCTTTGGTTTTATTTGGTTTAAGAGAGTCCTAGACCCACCATGAGGAGATCTGGGTCTGAGTCCTAACTCTGCCACCGAATGTGACTGGGTACCATTGACCTTTGACCTTTTCAGGACATAAAATAGTGGGTTGTACTAGGTGACTTTTGGAATTCCCTCCAGTTAGAATGATCTTGACTGTAGTACAAAAATGTTCTACAGTAACATCTCAGGTTAGCAAAAATTAAAAGAATTTAAAGAAAAGGAATTGCCATTCTTTCTTTGTCTGCCAAAAATAATAATTGTCAGATCTTCCATTTCATTTGACTGTTCCTTTAAAAGCTTCTTGCCCAGACTAATCTCAGATATTGGTTGAAGGTCATAGGTCTGAGACAATTGATGGGCAGATCGGCTTCACACTGGAAAATATATCTAATTTTGCGCTAAACATATTTAAAAATAGCAGAGGACAGAAGAAGACAAAAATAGTTACAGTCATAATATCCATCCACTGATCACAACTAGTCTCATCAGTAGTTCTATTTCTCACATTTTCTGTGTAGAAGTAATGAGAATGAGTGCGCATGTTAGCATACTTTTAGGAAATGTCTTCGTTATTTTAGCTCACTTCGTTTATGCTTTCTTATTTTAAATTGATTTCTTGAATGGCTTCGATTGATTTTTATGGTAGCTTTTGGACTTTACAAGTTAGTGTTTTTTGTCCATACAGAGTTATTTGTTTTTTTTTTTTTTTCATCTCCTTGTCCTTTCTAGAAGCAATTTGTTCTGCTGACTCTTATGATCTTGTGTTGGTTCAAGCTGTTGCTACAGAGTGAACGATAGTTCTTGCTCGGCACAGAGAAACTCATGTAAAGCAGTCCCATTTCATTCCATTAGTAGCTTCAAGAGATTGAATATCTCAATATTTTTAATTGATTAATATTTTTCCCTCTAATAATGTACTTTTAAATGGAGGGTGCTGCTCTGAAATCATGGCTTCATCATGGAATCAGGCAACAGAACCACATCTGTAGCATGCTGTTGGATTCAGAAAAGGCCTCTTGGGATGCCTGGGTGGCTCAGTCGGTTGGGCGGCTGCCTTTAGCTCAGGTCCTGATCCTGGGGTCCCAGGATCAAGTCCCATGTCCTGCTCCCTGCTCCATGGGGAGTCTGCTTCTCCCTTTCCCTCTGCCCCTGCTCATGTGTGTGCTATCTCTGTCTCAAATAAATAAATAAAATCTTTAAGAAAAGAAAAAAAGAAAAGTTCTCTTGACGCCAGCCAGCAGCACACAGTAGATTTTCTCAGCACCTAGTGTTTTGACTTTCAGAAATACATGTGTTTTCTTTTATCAGAAATTATTTGGTTTAGTTATCATTTCACTTTATCTCAGAACTTGGCTTCTAGCTTCCACTGACTTCAGAAGGGCCACCCACTGGGATTCTGCAGGGGCTTTGAAAAGATGGAAATTGGGCTCCCGAATGCTGTGCAGAAGGAGTCTAGTTGGCTTCATTCTTTACAGAAGTTTCTATTTGGACAATCATAGTGTGGTATTCTCAAAGAAGATCTCTGCTTGGGCTTCTGAGAACATTGATGGTACTCTCTTAATGGAGTGTTTCTCATTCCCAAATGTCTGAAGAGAACAATTGGAATTTCCCTCCCTTCCTTTACCTTCCCTGCCTCTCTTTTGATTTTTGGTGGTGTCAAGGATCAAAATGATGGTAAGTCAGAAATTAAATGAACACAAATTGCTCCTAACTAGAAGGAAAGTTTCGGCCTCCTTTTGATTGACATGCTAAGTTTCCATGTATGTGGAATTGTTTTTACTTCAAGGGAATCTAGAATCTGCAAATATCTGCTAAGAGAAATCTAACAAGCATCTCCAGCTGTAGATTTAGCTTCCCAGGCACACAGTACTTTTAAACATCAAACAACTAAATATACCAAATTTCACATTCTTACTTAAACTAAAGAAGTGAAGGAGAGTGAAACTAAGGATCCTAACCTATTTTTAAACAGCCAATCTGAGAGTCATTGTATAGTCTTTTTTCTTTATCCCTAGAATAGCTAGAATGCTTTATAAATCATTAAAATTAAAACTAAAATAAATCTTAATGATGTTTCTTCTACCGCTCAGAGAACATATACTTAACAGGATTTCTTTGGGATTTGATAATTGCCAAGGTTCTGAGACTTTTCATTTGAGAATATTTTATTCTCTAGTGGGATACTACTTCAAGTCTTAGGTATGTATATGTACTATGTATATTCCTGATTACAATACATGTAAAATGTGTATGTATATTGCATATATGTATACATGCACATGACCTGTATATACAATATGCGTGTATTTATATACATGTGTAAATATGTATAAAACATGCATATATATCCATACATATATACACATATATAATAAAGCTAACTTGGAAAGCCAATGTTCAGAGCATTGTCTCTTTGAAATCCTGAAAGGCTGAAAAATCATGAAATGTTTTCTCTTTGATATCAGTGGCTAAGTATGATTTAATTCAGTGCCGGACACTGAGACTGCCTCACCATCGTAATCTGAGTTCCCATCACATAAATTCGCTTTGTGGTTCCTGTGTCTTTTAATCATTCCATATGTTTTCAGAAAGAGCAAAATTGAAAAAGTTGAACAGAGATAGTGTTATTTCTGGAAGTGAGGTAATGAGATCTTTATCAAGATATGGCCTATTCAGAGGGCAGGCCACTCAGTCCACAATATAACAAGCAGAAACACGGTTAAAGCTTCATCCACTTGTTATTCTTTTAATTATTCTATTGGTAGTTTGTTAGTTAACTTAATTTTTAAAAAATACCTGTTTCATCTTTGTCCCTTGTTTTAGATGTTAAACTAGAGGCCAGAGATTTGTTAATTTCGTGCTTATTATTAAATAACCATGTTAAGCATCTGTCAGGATTATATTATACCATTTGATGATAAGGGTGATAATGCATGAAATGAAGTTGGAATAATACAAAGTAATTTCATGCAAACCAAGAGTTAATGAGAGTGAAGAATTAGGGATGCTTGCTGGTGCAGTTGGTTGAGTGACTCTTGGTTTTGGCTCAGGTCTTGATCTGTGGGTTGTGAGACTGAATGCCAAATCGGGCTCCACTCTCAGTTCGGAGTCTGTTTAAGTTTCTCTCTCTCCCTTTGCCCCTCCCCCCTCAAATAAACAAATAAATCTTTAAAAAAAAGAATTAAACACTTTCTTGAGAGGTAGACAGATGCATTTTTAATTCTTTCTTGCCATTAACCACAAATCAAGAAAAAGCATGGTATTTTGATTTCAGAACTTGACTAGCAAAGAAATTTCATTTTTTAAAATTTATTTATTTATCTTTATTTTTTGGAGTGATATGTAATTTATTTTTTTGTCAGTAAATGTAAAGATTTTATCACCGTTTTACAATTGATTATTTTCTTATATGTATTGATGAGGAACAATACCTTTTCTCCTTTTAAAATTTTTATTATTTTTAATTAACATATAATGTATTATTTGCTTCAGGGGTACAGGCCTGTGAATCATCAGTCTTACACAGTTCACAGCGCTCACCATAGCACATATCCTCTCCTACATCTATAACCCAGCCACCCTATCCCTTCCCCCATTTAAATGGACTTATCCCTATTTCCTATAATTTAATTTCATATGAAGCTGCTTCAATTACTTACTGGTTTAATCTATGCTTACTGAATACCTCCTTTGGTCAGACGCTATTTGCCTTCAAGGCAAGGATGTGTGGAGAGAAGCCAGCTCCAGTGGGGGAAGAGAAGTGACCAAGACACAACTAGCTTAGAGAGGTTTATTGGGTCTCCTCAAAAGATCTTCTCCCAAATTCAGTAAACTCTCAATTTTTTCTGTACCCCATTTAGCTTTCTCCTCTCACTGTACTGAAATGTTTACCCCTTCTTTGAAAGGAAGCCCACAATGTCTCTCCCTTACATGGATCAAATACCAGCTGCTCTGAGAAACATTACATTGGAGAAGAAATGACCTTGTATCTGGTTTTGGAAGTAGTTCTGTTTTTTTGTTTCCCAGCACCCATCCCCCGCCAACACCCTTTTTTAAAGCACCCATGCCCTTTTGTAAACTATTTGTAGAGCTTGCTTCTTCTTAAAATAATGTAGATGAAAAATGTTTTTGATTACTTTACCGACACTGGAAACCTTCTCTAATAAAAGCCACTGTTTTTGGTTGTCATCGATAGAATTAAATCATGTCATCAGCAACACCCAACCCTCTTGTTATCCTCCAGACTCCAGAGGAGAGACTCCCAACCCTTTTTGGGTCAGGGGCCCCTTTGGAAATTTGATGAAAGCCATTGAACTTCCCTTTTGAAAAAGGTACAAAAGCAAAAATATGCCAACTTTAGAATATAATTGCAGGGAGTTCATGGGAGAGTGAAGGCCACTGGAGTCCCAAACTCGAGGGGGGAGTGGCCAGATTGGCCAATGGGAGGAAGAGGACTAGATGAACATGGAGGTTCAACAGAGTCTAGACTACTGCCCCAAAAAGATTATGGATTTCCTGCCTTCTAAGCATGATTTTATTTATTTAGTTATTTTTAAAGATTTATTTATTTATTTGAGAGAGACAATGAGAGAGAGAGCATGACAAGGGGTTGGGAGGAGGTGGGTGGGGAAAGGGAGAAGCAGGCTGTCCTCTGAGCAGGCAACCCGATGTGGGGCTCGATCCCAGGACCCTGGGATCATGACCTGAGCCGAAGGCAGATACTTAATCCGTGGAGCCACCTAGGCACCCCAGCATGATTTTATTTTATCTTGATTAAAATAGTAGCCATTTTGGAAATGTGAAATGTCACTGCCATAAAAAAAAGAAAGCTATCCAATAATTAGATTAGATAAGTGCTAAAACTTAAAAATATGTGTATTCTTTAATCCAGTAGTTCTATTCCTGGGAATCTCTGTTGTATGAAGAAAACCATCAGCACATAAGGCATATGTAGAAGGAGCTCTAGGGCTGCATTTTTGGTAGTAGCAAAACCAGGAAACATTGTGAAAGCCCATCAACAACGTAATAGCAGAATAAATTCTGATAATCCATACCCTAGACTATAATACACCCATTAGAATGAATGAAATAGAGGTAGACCAGATGCCTTGTAGGGATGTCCATGTGGTATTATTCAATAAGAAATACAGATAGAGAAAAGTATATAAATTCTAGAACTTTCCGTGTGTGTGTGTGTCTGCATAGCTATGTCTGTGTTTGCATATGTCTGATGGAGATGATACATGTAGGGAGAAAAATATGGACTAATACATCCTAGCTGTTGACACTGGTTGAGCCAAACAAAGAGGAAAAAGTATGTAAATATAAGTATATATGTACATGTGGGGAGATGTAAAAAATAAAATAATGATTTAGAAGCATCTTTGCTGATTTGCATCTGACAGCACCTTCTTTCACTTCTTTCACCGTCAGTGACACTAGAGGTTTTCTGTTCAGTTTGGAGGGACTTACTTGGCCCATTTGGTCAGCCTGGGATCTCTCTGCTAACTTATTAGATGAATTTTTTGTGACTTACTGTTCTAAAGTTAATTTGGTTTTTAGCAAATGCTTGTTGGATGTCTATTTTATGTGTAGACTAGGTTTTGTGCTGGGAAGTGCTCAGAGAACTAAACTGTGTTTGTGTGTACACATGTATGCCTGCATGTCTACACACATATGTGTACATGTGTGTAGGTGTGTATGTGTATATGGGTGTGCATGTTTGTGTAGGTGTCTGTGTGTGTGTGCGGGTATGTGTGTGTACATGCATATGCATATGTTCCTAAGTGTGTAGGTGTGTATATGTTTGTATGAGTGTGTATATGTGTATATTTGGTATGTATGTGAGTGTGTGTGTTTGTGTTTGTACAAATCAGAGACTTCCTTTTGTCTGTTACGTCTCTGTTTACTGGGTTGTGGCGGGTGTCAAATGTAGAGCATAGGTGCTGCTCTTATGTTGATAAGAACCTAAGAATTTGTTTCAAGTGAGATCTTGATTTTCCTGCTTTTGCTTGACTAAATATCTTATTGTCTAATTGCCTAGCTTTTCTTCAGAAATGCCCAAAATCCTCGAGAGAGGACAGTCCTGAGAAGATTTTAGAGGAAAGAGAAATGTGTAAGGTTCTTCCTGTATATCAGTATTTCTCGAAATTGGTGTTTCCCGTGTCACAGTTCACTGGGCAGCGTGTTGAAGATGCTCATTTGTGGGTCTGGCCTTAGACCCACCTGGAGGGAGTCCAGACATTTGCACTGTTACTAAGTGCCCTTGTCATTCTTATACAGGTGAATTTTGAGAGCTAGCTCCATAAAATTTTGTTTAAAATAATGAGGACTTCTGGCATTTTTACCCCCAGAATTTTACCAAGACTCTTCCTTTTCTGTATGGTTTTAGAAAGCTTTCCAAAAAGCCAATGGAGAAATTGGCTCGTGTTCACTGGTTTCTCAACCTGTGGCTTCATTAGCAATGCCTGCATTTTAGAAGAGATTTTATTAAGAGAAAACTTGTTACTACCAAACATGCTCAATTTCTTTTGGACTATAAGGAAATCAGTGTAGGTCTGAAAGGGACAAAAGTGGTTTGAAGAATCAACAATCTGATGGTCAAATTCAAATGTTTTTTAATGTAACAGAGTAAATACATACACACATATAATAGAAAATTTCAGGTTATGATACACTTTGTTGTTTGGAGCTATAAAAATAACATTGAAATGCACACATGATACAAAGTTTTTTGGGAATTCTTGATTCTTTGGACAATTTTTGGTTTATTTATAAACATTTCTAGTAGAGAAAAAACCTGAAAATGTTCTTTAAGATATCTGAGATTTATCCCCTTTTCCACATTTCTCCCCCACCCTTTTTATCTGCAATGTCAAAATAATTGAAGGGAAGGTCAGTAGTTCACATGATAAGAACTACGTGACCATTTTTCCACATTTCTCCTGTGATTGTCCCTGTGTAGACAGCCTTTTAGCATGATTCGGATTAGAAAGGCTCTGTCTGAGCAACTTTATCTCACCAGCAGGATATGTACACTCCGAGTTGATGCAGGAAATGCAGACATCATCCCTCAATCAATAATCATTGATTGGGTAGAGTTGGTTTCAGAGTGGTGTATTAGACACCATGAAAGATATAGAAGGAAGAGACAAGAGTTTCTGTTTTTGAAGAACAATCTAGTTCAGAAAGGAGTTCAAATGTGCATGTTATCACATGCTACTATAACAAAAGGCCTTTTCAACAAATACTAGGGAATGATCGTGGGGCAGGGGAGGTGCTGAACAGTGAGGATGTGAGTGGGCAGAGAGGCAATTAACAGCAAGAGAGGAGGAAGGCATGAGCGTAATCCCAGAGCCGGTCCCATCCAAAAGGTGCCAGCAGGACTGTGTGGGAGGTCAGTCAGGGGGTCGGGTGGGAAACAAACCTGATTAATTGACTTGTAAATCTTTGATTCTCTGCGGATTTATGATTTTAGAAATTCATTTGTATCATAAAATACAAAGATCATTGACAAGGTAAGTGTTCTGTAGTTGAAGCTTTCACACAGTAGGTGGGAACTAAGTGCACGGTGACTAATTTCTGGTGTTTACTTGCAATTCTGGAAGACATTCTTCCCCCCTGCATGGGATACAAAACTCTGCTACAATTATTTATGAATAATTTTTTATGACTCACATTAGTAAGACTCTTGTACATTAACATTTAAAAGAACAATGTCTCATCCACATTAAAAACACTCCCTCTTTCCCACCTCAGAGATATTTTCCTCTTGTCTAAGAAGTACCTACTTCTTTTTAGAGCTTGGCATTTATACAGAGCTAGTACTTTTTTTCCTCTGGAAAGGAAAAAAAGAAACACAAAAAAACTCACTAACCAAACAAATCACCTGATTACTACCTACAGAGAAAAAAAGCTGGCTTTGTTTTTTCTCTTATGCATGTTTTTTTTAGATCAATTCTTAGATGAGAAATAGTTGTATTAGAAAAATACAGAGAACCGTTTGGATAGTTGGTGTAGTAGGTGTAGAGAATGGGTCCATTAAATTGCTATCTAACAAAGCAAGGGGGCCAGTTTGTATTTTCTATTGGGAAACAAAACGTATGACTATTGAAAAGAAACAAAAAGACTTAGTTTTGAAGGAGAGTGTTGACTTGCCAAGGAACATTAAGCTTCTACTGTCTGCTCACTCATGAAGTGGGAAGTCAATCGCCTCCTAATTACTGACACCTGGGCTTTACCAATAGTGGTATTATTTTTTCTCAGTTTTTATTTCCCTGAAGTATCTGTGATAATGCCCTGTTCCTATGCATTATCCTGAAAATCTTTTTATTTTGGTAGACCATGAAATGATGTCTACCTTACAACTTGGAAAGGCCCAGTGAGTTCCGTGTCTGTGTGCCGTGGGCCACATTCCAACTCCTTACCTGGCAGTCTTCCTCCTGTACTGAGTCCTGATTCTCCCTGTGGAAGGTGGCAGCCAGAGGCAGTGCCAGTCGGCTGGCCTGGAAGGGGTAGGACCCCGTGTCCTGGTCTGACAATAGACAAGCTTCTTCCTGATAACCTTCATCTCTCTGACACCCTTGCCTGCTACTTTCTGGAGAGTAGGCTCTCTAGAAGCTAAGGAAGGGGATGTTTTGCTGGCTCTCCACCTCTCTACTGTGCTTCCTACTGTCATCCTCTGCCCTTGGCTCCCAACATGGACATTCGTGACCATCCCACCACTGCCTGCCTGCCTTCTCTGCTTTCATTGTTCTTGGTTCCCCTTCAGCACATCAGCTTTGTTCCAGAGCGTTGTCAGTCTCCTAAATAACAAGAGCACCCAGAAAGACTAAAGGTAAACATTATCAGGTGTTCTCTGCTCTATGAGAAACTTTTGCTGACTTATATCCATTTCAGGACATGACTTTCCTGTTTCAGAGGCTTTCTGTTTGCAGTAAGTATTTAACCCTTCCATCTCCAAATGTGTTCAGAGTGTAGATTTTTTTTTTTTTTAAGATTTATTTATTTTAGAGAGAGCACGAGTGAGCATGCATGGGGGAGAGGCCAGAGGGAGAGAGTGTCTTCAAGCAGATTCCCTGCTGAGCATAGAGCCCAATGCAGGGCTCAATCTCATGACTCTGAGAACATGATCTGAGCCGAAACTGAGAGTCAAACATTTAACCGCTTGAGCCATCCAGGCACCCTCAGAGGTTAGATTTAAATAGACTTGAAGCCTACCTGATTTTTTTATATAGATATTTCACTCTCTCCTTTGCAAGTGCTGGTTTCCCGTTCAGTTTTTTATGTGGGAATGGTTTCTCTTTCTGTGGAGACTTCTGTTGTTTGTGGGAGGTCCAGCATCCTGCAACCCTATGTAGACGGAGGTGATAGGCTTTGTTTGGGCCAGGAAAAGTCTCTTTTGACTGAGCACATAAGTAAAACGAGTATCATCTCGTAGCGTGGCTTTGGGCACTAAGCTAAACCACCCACTTCAGCTGTGGCTTTGGGCCCCCTGTGGATCATGCTAGGCCCAGACCAACACTGGACAGCAGAAGATAACACATGTGTCAGGGTGGCCACAGGCCCCTTCAGCCCCATCTACCTGACCTTCCCCTTCCTCTCTGTCTGTGACCAAAGTCCTTTCTGACTCCGGGATCCCACAGAAGGTGAGGCTGGTGATAACCACCCCGGGCGGGCTCGCGACATAGAATAGTTCATGGCTGCAGCTAGAGCTTAATTTTTAAAAACCTTTCATCAGGGAGGGAAGCTCTTTATAGTAAATGACTGCATTGCTGGAAATCATCTGCCGTGTAGTCTTCATTATATTCCTTAGTCATTATGGTTTGCATCACATGGTCTTCTCTCAAGCATCAGTGTGGAGAACCAACGACAAAATTGCATTTCTTTGAATTAGAGTACAGATTATTATGGGAGAAAAAAGACATTAGAGGGGAAACGTTCATGTTTATGTTTGAATAAGTGTGAAAAGCTTAACGGCCTCAGAGGCAGTTAAAGGAGGGCTGGCGAGGGAACATGGGCCGTCGCCCCTCGTTGCTTGAGATGTGTCTCCGGGGGAGTGGAGGTAAGACACTCTGACTTTTTGAAACCTGACATAGACTCAGTTTGGTGTGTATTTCCTGTGGGGCTAGGAAAATACAGCATTCCTGAGAGTTCATATTTTCATCTCTGAGCTCTAACGCACGAGACAATCAATAAATGGTTGTTGTAATACACTGGAAAAGTCTTTACTCCAAGGGACCCCCAAGGGACCCCCATGCCCCTTCTTTCTTGCCCGCACACTTGGGTTTCTCTGTAGTGTCCACACGGGAAAAGCCAGTCCTAGGAGTGGGAAAGCTTGGGCCCTGCTGATGGGAATAAGTGAGGAAGCGGAAGCCTGGGAAAGAGACCAATTGCTCGCCTGGCCTACGGATGTGGCTGTGAGCACGGGCATCGCCTGGCTGGGGTACGCAGCGTGGCGGCGAGCTCCAGGCCCTGTTGTGAGCGTGAACTGTTACCGGGCCCCTCCTGGCCGGCCTGCAATCTCCCCTTACCACCGTCCTTCCGCCTGTATACCAGACAGATAGGAGTCACTCGATGGGAAGTGAAGTGACGGAATTCAGTGACTGAATTGCGACTGGCTGTGAACTCTGGCTGTGGTTTTACAGGGTATCAGAGACCTCTTCTGGGGTGCTCAAAGCGCTCGAATATGCAGATAGGATAGGATGATTGCCGTGCACTTTATTATACTTTCTGTTTTTCCTCACAGCCATCTGCCGGCTTATATATTTGTTTATGCTGATGTCAATCAAGTATGAGACCTAGATAGAGCAGTTTTGTTGTTCTTTCATTTCTACTGGCCTCTTTTATCTGCAAGTTCTCAAAGAGGTTGGGGCCCACTAAGGATGGAGACCTTTGCCCACAGATTCTAGATGAACAGATGAGCGCAAGATCATAATCTGTAGTGGACATTATTTAGGGCGGGGTTACCACGAAGCAGTTGCTGTACCGATGGCTTTGGGTATAGGATCTTCTTAAATCTTCCCAATAACTTCCTTAGGTAAGAGTGATCTCATTTTGTGGATGAAGAAGCTACAGCTCAGAGAGGTTGTGTAAACTACTTGGGGGTCACACAGCTGGTCAGGGCCCTTCCTAGTATTAGGCCTTACATCTTTCTGACCCCAAAGTGGGAGATGTTCCTTAGCAGGCCTGACTGTCTCAATCTAACCATTACTACAAATCATATTTTTGTGATGTCAACATCATGCCATCATAGCTGTGTTAGGACACTTAGGTTTAACTTCTCCAAGTCCTCTTTAGGAGGTGAAATTTTTGTATTTGCAATTTTAACAATTGTAACTTCTGGTAAATGTCTCATTACTTTATTTTATTTATTTTGGGTAGCTATTTAGGCCCTCAGTTTGGACTTTTATTGTTCCTGGAAGTTTTTAATACTTTTTAATTGTTTGCATAGCAACTTTTTGTTTGTGTGTCAATTATCTTAGTCGGTTCAGCTATTATTTTAACAGCTTTGCTATTTTGTTTGCTCCATCAATTTAAATTTGTATTGAATAAATGTCCTCATGATTTCTGAGCTTACTGATTTTGTATTCTAATTCTGTACAGCCTTGTATCTCAGGCATCTCATTTTTAAACTTTTTATTTATACAGCTACCACTACCCAGGGTATTGCCATTTAACTTACTATAAAACCAATGAAAGAAGGATAAATTATTCACATTTTAAAAACATTTTTGAAGTCGGTCTGATCATAGAAAATCCTGTTACGTTAGAAATTTGATTTTTAGTGGAGTTATATTTTATTTGTCGAGGAACTGGTCAAATACTTCAATGCATAGTGTGTTAGAGGATGGGCTGCCCATCCTAAATTCTTCAGGAGCTAACTTTCATTGCCAGAGGTGTTTTTCATCTCATCCCATGTTTTGTCTTTCTCTTCTGAGATGACTCAGCAAACCAGAGCACCCATTTACTCCACGACTGTGAGCGTGCTCCTTCTGGGTGCTCTGCAGCGTCAAAGCCATGCCCGCTGTGGTTTTTAACTTTGCTCGGCACAGAGTTTTGCAGGAGAGACAGAAACCCAGCTGGTGCCTGAAGGCAGCAGTACCTGTGCTCTGAGAAGGGCAAGTTCACTGCCGTGGGTTGGGCAGGGCGCACCGGTAGTTCCCATGTGTGCATGCTTGCTTGTTTATGTGGTATTTCTCCTGTGCTCTGCTGTTACCAGAGGATTTAAGAGCACGCTCAATGGAAAACACTTAAGGGGATATTTATGAGTATAATGATAGGGAAAGCAAGGCCTTTTAGAGGAGGACGTGCTTTAATGGAAGAGCTAGGGCTTTGACTGGTGGGAGGGGGTATGGCAAGACCCAGGATATTTGTGGGCAGTGCTGGAAATGAAGGAGACATGTTGATTGACCACCCGTGGACCAGTGGCCCCACAGAAAATCCAGAAGAGATAAGGCTGGTTGTAGAAGTGCTGAAAGGCATGCTGAGGAGGCTGGGCTTTATCCCTAGGCATGAGGACCTGTACGCATTTGGGTAGGAGGGTGATTTGTGGAAAATGATGTTATAGCAAGATTAATCAGGCAGCAAAATGGATTGGATGGGAAGAAATATGATGGAGAGAGTCAAGTTGGGAAATGTTTGCTGTAATGAAAGTGCATGATAATTAAGCAGATAATCAAGGGAATGGACAGGAACAGAGAACTATGAAGAAGGCACATTATAAAGAGTGAGTATATGGGAGGGGAAAGGGACTGGGTGCTCTAGAATTTCTGTTGAAGGAGCTTCCAATTGGCAGACGAACTGGAAGGAGAAAGGGGCCTGTAGGCAGTGTGTCTTGATGTCGCATTGATGTAATAAGCTGACTGTTTTTACTAAGATTATGTGTTGATTCGGTGTGGTCTGCTGTGCTGGAGTTTTGCCTAATGAAGACTGTGTCTGCTCTCCCCACCCTATACCCCTTGGGCAGGGCCCCTGGAGTGAAGTGGAGTCTGGGATGGCTGAGGCGCATGAGGCTGGAGGCCTGAGAAGCTGGCGTTGTTGTCAGGCACATGGTCAGAGATGAACTGGTCAGGGGCCCAGTATCTCTGTCATCCCACCACTCAAATGTTTGGATGAAGGATTGAGAGTGAGACAGTAAGTTCAGGATTAGCATTGATTTGAAGAGTTTGGTGATTATTTAGGGGGAAGTAACTTCCCTATGCACAGATAATAGTGACGGGGGGAAAAAAAGCCAGTTATCCATGATGGAAGCTTTCTAAAACCATGTCCCATTGCAGTATAGAAAGATAGCTTTTTGAAAATAAAACATTTATGACGCATGATTAACTCACACAAATATTATAGATTATACATACTGCATTGTTATCCCATGTGAGCATTTGATTTCCAAAATGGCCAGGGCAGGGATTGATTGTACACACATTTTAAAATTTGTTCTGGCATTTACAGAGAAAGAAAGAGGACAGAGCAATGTCTTAGCACAAAAATC
Source organism: Spilogale gracilis (assembly GCA_004023965.1). Lineage (NCBI taxonomy): Eukaryota > Metazoa > Chordata > Mammalia > Carnivora > Mephitidae > Spilogale > Spilogale gracilis. The sequence goes on from PITA01005386.1 coordinate 77,567, forward strand.
GTGTTGGGGGCTGGACTGTTCTTGAATTTTGTTTAGTTTTCCATTCATCTTAATGCTGAGGGATATCAAAAATCCCCCTGTAAAGCTTTGTTTTTTTGGCATCCATATGACACTTTAAGAAGGTATCTTAAACAGTTTAATAGCTTTGCTGGTGAAACTGGCCTTCATGTAATCCAACCCCCTGAGAACCAGTGGAATGTGGAGGAGAGTGAGAGTAAACATGGTTTTAACTTGTCTCCACCTCCTAATGCTGTGTGGTCATGGACAAGTTTCTTCAACTCTCACGTTCTTCATTTTAAGATGGTGATTTTTCTCTCCCTCTTCCCCGGTCGCTGTGAGGTTGGCAGTAACGTGTCGAGCCAGCAGTCCTCCACACGTCTTACCCCACGGCAGACGCCGGCAAATGTCATTAGCTCACTCCTTTTCCCCAGGGTCCTCTATGCTTGCACGTCACCGTCCTTAGAGTAACGTGGATCAGTTTTGTAAGTGGTGACTGTTGTTCTTATCTTTGGAAGTGGTTTGGGGATTGTGACCACGAAAGCAGTCTGGGAATAACACCCCTGATCTTTTACCTCCTAGGGAAAAAGCACAGTTCTGGAACTTGTTAGGGGAGAACCTGTAAGATCCAGCCAAAGAGTATGGATTCCGAGCAGGGGGAAAACCCCTGCGGTCCCTTACTGGTCATGTGGCTTTGAGAAGTAACTTAAGTTTTGAGTCTATTTCTGCAAAATGTGACTGAGATGCCAGCGCACACAGATGTGGTGAGGATCACACGGGATGATGTATGTCTGAAGACACACAACAGAGCTCAGGGATAGGCTTGAAGGGAAAGTGGGAGGTGAAGGCCAGATTATGGAGACTTCACTGGTTATATGTGGGTGTTCCTGGGCTTCTTAACTTCCAAAGTTCAAAGAGAAAATAAGGGGAAAAAAGATTATTACTGGTTGATCTTTTTAACGCATAGTGAAATTCTGATTTATAAATTAGTGAAATTACTTATTAAATAACTTACCATGCTTGCTTATATAACCTTTGAACTTGTTAGGGGAAATACCCAAGGCACAGTGGTAATCTGAGAGTTTAGAGAATCATAATGGAGTCTAGGGAAACATGATAGAGTGGAGGCAAACCAATTAGTTACTTTTCATCACCTGCATGGTCCCTTGCAGTGAAGGGCTGTCTGCCTACTTTTTGGGTTGTTGCTGAATTAATGGAATTTTAAGGAGGTAATAAGAGAAACAGTTGTTGAATTAATGGAATTTTAAGGAGGTAGTAAGAGAAAATTTAAAATAAAAACAAGTAAAGCTATTTTTTAAGTCTGTAGAGACCTTTGACAAAGCATAAGTCTTTATGAGTATGATTAAGATACATGAGCTTCTCCTGTTGTATTCAATGACTTAAGTCAAGAACGGAGTTTTAAAATCATAGTATTTGGATGAACGAATCAAGCCAAAAGGTATACTCATGCTAAAGGACATTCTGGATGGCAAATCTCAGTTTTGTGAGATAACATAGCAGTTTTGGTATATTTCATGTAGACTACATTGGGAAGGAAATATCTCAAAAAGCTTGGGCATTTCCTAATCATCCTGGGCCACAGTGGTGCGCCACGTGGGCCACAGTCCATCAGCTGATTTTGCATTGCTGCACATAAGAGGTATCTCAAAGTGTCCGACCTCTCAAGGCTCATGATGAGTGTAAATGGCCAAGTATTGGCTGAGTTATGAGCTGGAGTGAGCTCTTCTCTAGACCTGCTGGTGGAGATTAGTTGTGTAGAGGAAGCTGGCCACGGAAGGGGGAGTGCTCCCTTTTAAAAAACTGAGGTGCAGATTTATTTATTTATTTGGGTACTGTCAAGGAGAAAGAATTCGTGCCACAAAGAGTAAGCGGGTTGAGGCAGCAGTAAGAATTGCTGCTCGCAGCATCTAGCTCATAGCCAGCCTTATCCACTCAGAAATAATTATTTTCGAACTGAGCAGCATTTGCAGAGAGATCGCTCCCGAACAGCTGTGTCAGCTTTAGAATGTATGAAAACTGCTTGAGAATCAACTGTAAAGTAGGGTCTGGAAATTAAAAAAAGAAAAAAAAAGAAAAAAAAAGAAATTCAAGGATATTTTGATGTGGAGGGGTTATTAGCAACAGTTTACAAAAATACAGAACAGTCGTGTTGGGAGTTCATTTCGTTCCTGCGGCGTCTTCCTATTTATCTTCCTGATATATTTGTCTCCTTGGTTACCATAGTGCTGCTCATTGGTATTCCTCGGCGCGCGGTGTTGCTGTGAATCCCTTCATAATTGCACTGAACTAGAGAATTTTTACTTTCTTAGGCCTTGCTTCAGCTCAGGGCCCCGTTTTTTCTTTTGTGGGGCAGCTTTAATTTTGCATAAAAATGACATTCCCCGTCCGGTTCCTTTTGTCTCACTGGCAGGATGGTCAAGCAGCGGCCTTCACGTCTGATGTCATTACTAGTATGTTTCCTTCCCAAGAAGGCAGTGCTTGCTGTCTCCACCCCCGGGGACTATAAACATCCCTTTTCTCTGAGCTACAGGCTCTGTCAGCCCGGTGCTCCCCTTCTCAGTCATGAGATGTGTGTGTGTGTGTGTGTGTGTGTGTGTGTGTGTGTGTGTGTGTGTTGTGCATTTTTCAGAGGGGAATAACTATTCCTCTTCAAGAACACTTTTCTCTTGCATTTCCCTTTGCTTCAAAGGTGAGGGGTTCCCAGTGCCCTCACCATTTTCTCCATCCTGAGATGGGCACCTGTACTTAGCTGCTGGGGCAGGTTTTTGTACGTGCAGTGACACCTGCTAATTACTTTTAGGAGGTGACTGGGTATAACACGTGTAACTGTTGTCTTCTTCGATTGTGGCCCATGAAGCTGTTTTTATCTTTTAAGTCTGAAAGTTGAAGCCAAAAAGACATGAAATTAATTACATGTGAATTATCCTTGTATTTGTCACTTACTGCAGTGATTTTGGGGGCTTGGAGTAATGTATGTTGTAGATACAATTACTCTTTTTGGATCCCACAGATTAAAATCATTGAAAGGTCCCTCTAGAGATGCATTAGCTGCAGTTCGCCTCTAGCTTCTCTTCTAGCGAGTCAGTTTCAAGTTCAAATACATTTTGTCTGATAAATTGACTACACATGGAGGAACTAAGAGAGCAATTATGTATGACATCAAATAAATGACTCAGTGGCAAGGTATATTCTATTTAGGTCAGTGTAATTCAAAATGTGAGAAAACGTGATTTAGCTGGCTGGACTGAAAGACAGTTGAAATTACTGGATGGAAAGAATCACTTTGCATTCCGAGGTTTGGTAATTGGAGATATGTAATATTTATTGTGTTTGCCATGAGAGATTGCATGTGAGATGGTTGCTGTTGTTTAATGTGACAATGTGCGGGTCCAGTCTTTATGCGTAGTATACAGCGGCATTGGCTAAGGTGAAGGAGTCTGATATGTGGCTGAAGCCTGTTAAACCATGATAAGCCCATGTATTTTGCTCTTCAGAGAGTTAATTAGGGTGGCAGTGTCCTAGAGTAGGGAGTGGGCACCTTCTGTGGTTAATTTCAGTGTTTCCCCCCAATCTTCACCTCCCCCTTTTAGATTTGTATGTCTATACCTTTGCCTTATGACTTTGTAGGACCTTCCATTAGAGGAGGTACTAATGCCCCATTGATGTTGGGTGTGGCCATGTGATTCATGCCCATCAGTGGAGTTTTTGCAAAAACGATGTCCCCAGAGATCTTAGGTGTGCTTCTGTGCATTGGCTTGACCTCTGGTGCTCCTACCGTCCACTCTAGGAAGAACATGTTCTGGTAGCTACTGGTCTGAGGAGAACATAGAGGCTCAGGGAACAGAAGTGTGTCCACTTTGAAACCTAGACCCAAACAGACTGTGACAACTGACTTGCAGAACTGTGAGCAGGAAAAAGAAATGATTGTAAGTCACTGACTTTTGGGATTCGTCATGCACCATCATTGTGGAAATAGCTATTAGATGTACATACTAAAAAATAAAAGCCCTGCTTTTGTAAGAATTTCATTTCAATTAATAGGCTCTTTTTATATTCAGATCCTTGTTTTTACCCTATCGAGACATCAGCGTTGTGTTGCTCATAACTTGGTGGTATTCTTTGGCTGCAGTGCAGTGATGTCCTTTGCTGACAAGACTTCATGACCAGAAGTTGCATGACTATATCCTTTTAAATATTGATATAATTAGATATCCCTACTTATCACGTATTTGGGGGTTTTACATATTTTAAAACTTTAAGTAGGCTTTCTTGATTATTTCATAAAGAACATTTAAATGACATTTAAATAGCTTAAAAAATGTAAAAGAGTTGATAGCTCATTTCACCATAGTTTAGGGAGAAAATAGTAGAGGATATTAGGAAGGCAGTTCAGAGTGAGGGCAGAAGAGATAGGGCTGGAGCTGCGCCACCCAAGGATGGTGCTCTCAGATTGTATTATGACTGTGTCATCAAGGACCCTCTTAAATCTGCTGGTGGGAGTCCATGGTCCTGCTGCCCCCATGGGCTCATGGACCGTGGCTCTCTGCCACTAGTGTCTCTGCCACCCCAAGCCCAGGGACCTCTGTCATCACCCTGAGAAAAAAGAATATTCTGTTCCCCACATTCTCTTCTGAATTAAAGGCTCTTACGGGTACATCTGATTGGTAGTCCTGAGGTCACATGCTTGTCTTGTAGTTGTGAGAAAGACGGAGAAAGTGAGTTTACAACTCCTTCCTTGGGGAAGCAAGACTTAAGATGTGAGAAGTCATCAAAACTGGGAAGGTTGTTTAAAAGATTCTCAATAGTCATAAAATGTCCAAATAAATCTATAACATCTATTTTAAAACCAACCTTTAATTAGTACTAATTAGTATCATAATCTTTAAAAAAGTAAAAATGAAGGTAATTTATCCAATTACTTTTTTCAAAAGATGAATGCTAATATAAAACAAATCAAAAACCCAACAGAACCTCTGACCTTATAAACCAATATTTTTCAATTGTGTACTTTCCTCACAATACTGAAAAAGGCAAATATCAACTAAAATTTCTCTTTCACATCAAGATCTCATTGATTTAGGTTTCATTTTCCCAAAATTTATGATAATACATTTGATTAAGTTGGTTTATCAGTTTCTCAGGAAGGCACTCTTTATAACACTGTTAAAAAAAAAAACAACTCTCAAACTTTAGAACCATCTATTTATATACAGTTCTACTTAATTCAGAGTTCTTTTTTTTTCAGCAAGCTGGTAGCATTGTTCAGTTTCCTTTAGGGCTTGGCAGACATTAATCTACCTTTCAAAATCTCCTATATAAACTCTTTATTAAGTTAGAGACCCCATTCCCCATTTAGTAAAAGGAATGGCATCTAGAACATTTCATTTACTATAGAGAAAATTGTTAAATGAGCCTGGGAGGAAATATCCCACACCCTTCGATATGTCTTGGATGTTAAATTACACCGCCCGTGTCTCTGTAGAGAAAAGCTACCAAATATAAGAGTCTGTGTCAGGGACGCTAATTTGTTGTATTGTTCAGAGCATGGCTGGGGAACAGCATGGTTGGAAGGTGCCTCCTGGAATGCCCAGATGTGAGGAGGGAGCAGGGTGAAGGAAGGAGAGAAGAGAGCTATTAGGTCCAGCAGAATCTGGAGAAGATGAAGGAGTTGCATTAGTCATCAGAAAACTAAAACAGGGGGATTATGGCTGAAGTAATAAAAAGTGGCAAGTGGTGTCTCTGGCCACAGATTAGGAGGCAAGTCACCTGAGGGGTGAGAGAAAAAGAAAACTGCTATTTTGCGAGGTTGGCTAAGTTGGATTTGGTGAGTAATTTTAACTTGCGTAAGTTCTCTGTCTACATCATGTCAGTACTGTAAGATTTATTTGATAAAGATCACTATCTTAGTCCATTTGAGCTGCTGTCATGATACCAGAGGCTGGGCGGCTTAAACAACAAAAGATATTTCTGAGGATTCTGGAGGCTGGGAAGTCCAAGATCAAGGTGCTCTCAGATTAGGTTCCTGGTGAGCGCCTTCTTCCTGGTTTATAGAGGACTGTTTCTTGACATGTCCCCACACAGGGGAATGAGAACTAGTGCTCTAGTCTCTTTTGAATAAAACACTAATCCAAATTATGAGGGTTCTACCCTGGTGTCCTCCCAAAGCACCCCGCATTTGAATATAATCATATTGGGTTAATTAAGCTTCAATATACAAATTTTGGTGGGCACAGGGTGAGAGGGGGAGACACAGACATTCAGTCCATAGCAGTAAGGATTGTTGCATTCCAAAGCAGGGACTTTTAACTTTGTGTGCCATGGACCTCCTTGGCAGCTTGGTGAAGCTTATTGGTTTCTTTTTAGAGAACGTATTTTTAATTGCATAAAATACAGTGGATTACAAAGAAATAAATTAAATGAAAATGGGGTTATTGAAATACAGAAAAATGAATTTATAATAGAATAATATATGACTTCTTTTATTAAGGTACTAAGTAGCGTACTTTCAAAGTAACAATGAGTATAAATAACACTTTTGGATATCTGTAGTAACTCTAATGTGATATGGAAATATCTCTGATTTTTATTAATATTAAAGACACAGGATGGGGTGCCTGGGTGGCTCAGTCATTAAGCGTCTGCCTTTGGCTCAGGTCATGATCCCGGAGTCCCCGGGCTCGAGCCCCACATTGGGCTCCCTGCTCCATGGGAAGCCTGCTTCTCCATCTCTTACTCCCCTTGCTCATGTTCCCTCTCTAGCTGTGTTTCTCTGTGTCAAATAAATAAATAAAATCTGAAAAAAAAAGACACAGGTTCTGCTAATACTTCATTGATCATTCATGTCAATGCTTAATTTCAGTTGGAAGTGGATGAAAATAAAGATCTCATCTAAGGTCACGAACTCCCTGAATTTTATCTACGGCCCATCACGCACCCCTTGCAGACCTCAGGGTAAAGACTGTTTGCTCGACAGGATTGACTTAATGTTCATTGAGCTGGTATCCCTTTGAATAACTGCCACATAGTGGTCATAAATCAAGTGTCCTTATAAGGGTGGTTCTATTGCTGGGCCTTCTGTTTTGTTCTTTCAATCAGTGTGTCCCAGTGCTAGTAATGCACTGTGGCTTTATGTTTTTCCTGCTGTCTGGGAAGGCAAGCAGTCTCTTCCTTCCCATCTTCTCATGCTTCAGGAGTGTGTGGCTTCTTTTGGTTCTTTGTTCTTCCATATAAATGGTCAAAGTTTAAAAAACTAATCTCTTGGAATTTTGATTGGAATTACATTGAATTCATTTATCAATTTGTAGAAGAATGGACATATTTCTTGGGTTTCCCAGCCATGAGTGGAGTACATCTCATTTATTGGTCTTTCACATATTGTTAATTAAGACATGTTTTGAATAATCATCTTTGGAAGTTATTTCCTACAAAAAAGGATGTAAGGGTGATTATATGTTTTTAAACTAGGTAAATTGGGAAAATAGTTATTTTGAGAACATTTTGATTGTCTCAGGAGACAAGTACTGAACTTATTACATGCATATCTCTCATAAATCTTCTGTTTATTTGTATGAAAGATGCCACTTCAGAAAATGGACCATATATTTAAATATGTGATAAAACAATTCTGGCAGACGAAATTCTTAAAAAAAAATCTTGTCTTAAAAAAAATCAGGTCTTAAAAAAATCACGTCCTTGGGCACCTGGGTGGCTCAGAGGGTTAAGCCTCTGCCTTCAGCTCAGGTCATGATCCCAGGGTCCTGGGATTAAGGCCCACATCAGGCTCTCTGCTCAGCAGGGAGCCTGCTTCCTCTGCTCTCTCTGCCTGCCTCTCTGCCTGCTTGTGATCTCTCTGTCAAATAAATAAAATCTTAAAAAAAAATTACGTCCTTGACATTTACTGTAACCTCATACTGAGAATATTTAGCTTGAAACAGCTGAGCAGTCAACATTTAAGTGGATGAATTCATTCATTCATACAGCACATATTAATTGTGTACCTAAGATGTATCAAGCACTTCTCTAGGTGCTGGAGATGTAGCCAAGAGAAGGAGGTGATTCAAGGAAGTTGGGTCATCTCTGTCAAGATATGTCTTAAAGGTTGATTACAGAATTGTCCATTAGATTTAGCAATATGGAATTTATAGGTGGCTTTGTCAAGAGTAGTGTCTAGGGTGTGGTGGGACACAAGTCTGCTTGGAATGTGATCATGATGAGTAAGAGGAGAGAAATATGAGCTGTGAGTTTATACAACTATTTGAGGAGTTGCTGCTAGGAGCAGAAAAATACATTTCTAGGTAATACAGTATGGTTGTATGCTAATGGAAGCAGTCTACTAGAGAGGGGAAATTTGATGATGGAGAAGAGAGGGGCTAATTTTTGGAGCAAAGTCCTTGACTGGGCAAGAAATGATAGGACCTAGTGCAAAGGGGAGGGGTTGGCCTTATCTAGGAGCTTGTACAGTTAGTCCTGCGGAATTAGAGAAAAGGCAGGGTCACATGGGCACAGATATAGAAAGGTTGGTAAGTTTTTTGGTGGGTAAATAGTGAAGCATTCTTCTGAATAGTTCTCTTTCTACAGGGAAATAAACATTAAAGTTATCAACTGAAAATAGCTGGCACAGAGACAGATAAATTGATGAATGGAATAACACAGCAGGTTCCCAGTTGTGAGTTGTGAAGTGGGTGTAGAACATTGGGGAGATGCATGAGTATGGAAATAACTTTCCTGACTGGTGAGAAAGGGATGGATTTGGGACACATCATGAGGTTGCTAGACAGAGCTGAGGACATGTTTGCAATGATCATAAATTTAACTGAGCTCAGATAGCATAGCTGTGTGTTTTTCTCTACCACATTGCACCTTTTGGATACAATGCAGAGTAGGCAGAGTGTTGGGTTTTTACCAGGGCTAGGGGAGTCCAATAGAAGGAAGGAGGGGAATAGTATTTGAGGGCAATTGCTAGGAAGTGATCATAATGATGGGTATAGAGTCTAGGTTACATGTGTGGGAGTGAAGACATGGACAGTGATGCAGCAGAAGAAGCAGTAGGTGAGCTCGGAGGACTTCAAAGATAGTCAAGGGTAGGGGCACTAAAAATTCCCCATGGTAGGATGAGATAAAAAGAAGTTCTTGTAAACATAAATTCACTAATTGACAACTTCTGGGGAAGATGGCAGAGTAGAAGGACCCTAATAAGCTCATCTTGTCCCATGGGTACAACTAGAGAACATCCACATCAGTGTAAATAACCCAGAAAATGACCCAAAGACTAGCAGAACAAATTCTCCACAGCTGAATGTAGAGAAGAGGTCACATCAAAAATAAGTACATCTGTAAGAATCAGCCAAGGGATTCACAAAATAAAAGGATGTGAAGTATGACACAATACACCTAAAACATGGGCACCAGGACAGAGGAGTAAAGAATGGGCTCAGACTTAAGTGATCATCAACTTTATTGACTGCTGTATGCAGATGATGTTTTATAGAAACCTAATGGTAACCACAAATGAAAACCCATTAATAGCTTTGCAAAAAATAAGGAGAAAGGAATCCAAGTAGATCACTAAAGAAAACCAACAAACCATGAGAGAAAAGGGCAAGAGAAGAACTGGGGCACCTGGGTGGCTCAGTTGGTTAAGCAACTGCCTTCAGCTCAGGTCATGATCCGGAGACCCAGGATCGAGTCCCACATCAGGCTCCCTGCTCAACAGGAAGCCTGCTTCTCCCTCTCTCACTCCCCCTGCTTGTGTTCCCTCTCTGGCTGTGTTTCTCTCTGTCAAATAAATAAAATCTTAAAAAAAAAAAAACCAAACCAAGAACTACAAAAACAGCTATAAAACAAGTAGCAAAATGGCAATAAATATATACCTATCAATAACTACTCAATGTAAATGGACTAAAAGCTCCAATCAAAAGACATAGGGTGATAGAATGGATAAAAATGCAAGATCCATTTATATGCTGCCTAAAAAGACTAATTTCAGACTTAAAGACATGAGAGACATACAGATTGAAAGTGAAAGGATGGAAAAGCATTTATCATGCAAAAAAGAAAGGCTAGCAATACTTATATCTGACAAAATAGACTTTAAAACAAAGACTGTAACAGGAGACAAAGAAGGACACTATATAACCATAAAGGCAATAATTGAACAAGAAGATACAACAATGATAAATATTTATGGACCCAACATAAGAACACCCAACTACACAAAGCAGCTAATATCAAACATAAAGGATAACTGATAGTAATATAATTATAGTAGGGGACTTTAATACTCCAATTACATCAATGGATAGATCATCCAAACAGAAAATCAATAAAGAAAGAGTGGCTTTCAGTGGTACACTAGACCAGATGGATCTAATAAATATAGTCAGAACATTCCATCTTAAAACAGCAGAAGACACCTTCTTTTGAAGTGCACATAGGGCATTCTCCAGAATAGATCACATACTGGGCCATAAAGCAAGTGTCAACAGATTCAAAAAGACTGAAGTCATACCATGTATCTTATAATACTATGAAACTAGAAATCAACCATAAGAAAAAAATCTGGAAAGAACAAAAATACATGGAAGTTGAATAACATGCTACTAAACAATGAATGGGTCAACCAAGAAATTAAAGAGGAGATCCAAAAATGATGGAGACAAATGAAAATGAAAACACAATGGTCCAAAATCTGGGGATGTAGCAAAAAAAGCTGTTCTAAGAGGGAAGTTTATAGCCTACCTCCAGAAGCAAGAAAAACCTCCAGTAAGCAACCTCGTTTTACATATAAAGGAGATAGAAAAAGAACAACCCAAACACCAAACCAGTAGAAGGAAAGAAATAATAACGATTAGAGCAAAAATAAATAGAAACTAAAAAAACAATAGAACAGATTGATGAAACTAGGAGCTGTTTCTTTGAAAAGATCAACAAAATCAGTAAATCTTTAGCCAAACTCATAAGGAAAAAAAAAGAAAGAAAAGAAAAGAGAGAGACTTAAATAAAATCAGAAATGAAAGAGAATTAATAATCATACTACAGAAATACAAAGGATTGTAAGAGAATATTATAAAAATTGTATGCCAACAAACTGGACAACCTAGAAGAAATGGATAAATTTCTAGAAACTGTAACCTCCCAAAACTGAATCAAGAAGAAATAGTAAATTTGAACAGACCAATTATCAGAAATGAAATTGACTCAGTAATAGAAAAACTCCCAACAAGCAAAAGTCCAGAATCAGATGGCTTTACAGGTGAATTGTATCAAATATTTAAAGAAAAGTTAATACCTATTCTTTTCAAACTATTCTGATATATATATGAGAGGAAGGAAAGTTTTCAAATTTATTCTGTGAGGCCAGCATTACCCTGATAGTAAAACCAGATAAAGATGCTACAAAAAAAGAACCACAGGCTAATATCTCTGATGAACATAGATGCAAAAATCTTCAACAAAGTATTAGCAAACCGAATCCAGCAATGCATTAAAAAAATCATTCACCACCCTCAAGTGGGATGCAAGGTGGTTCAGTAATACATCATGTCAACAAGAGAAAAGATTTTTAAAAAATGATCATTTCAGTAGAGGCAGAGAAAGCACTTGACAAAGTACATCCACTCATAATTAAAAAAAAAAAAAACCACAACAAAGTTGGTTTAGAGGGAACATACCTCAATATAATATAGGCCATCTATGAAATCCCTCTGTATATGAAATATAGCTAGTGTCATGCTCAGTGGTGAAAAACTGAAAGCTTTCTCCCTAAGATCAGAAAGAAGACCACTCTGACCAATTTTATTCAACATAGTATTGGAAGACCTAGCCACAGCAATCGGACAAGAAAACAAACAAACAAAAAGGCATCCAAATTAGTAATGAGAAAGTAAAATTTTCACTATTTGCTGAAGACGTGATACTATGAAAATCCTAAAGACACCACCAAAAAAACCTACTAGAATTGATAAATGAATTTAGAAAGGTCAGGATGCAAAAATCAATATACAGAAATCTGTTACACTTCCATACACTAATAATGAAGGAGGAGAAAGAAAAATTAAAGAAAAAAAATCCCATGTAAAATTGCACCAAAAATAATAAAATGCCTAGGAATAAACTTAACCAAGGAGGTGAAAGACTTATATTCTGAAAACTATGAGACACTGAGGAAAGAAATTGCAAATGGTAGAAATGGAAAGATTTTTCCATGCTCATGGATTAGAAGAACATATTCGTTCAAATGTGCATATTACTCAAAGCAATCTATAGATTCAATGCAAATCCTATCAAAATACCAACAGTATTTTTCACAGAACTAGAACAAACTATCTAAAATTTGTATAGAATCCCCAAATACCCCAAATAACCAAAGCAGTCTTGAAAAAGAACAAGGGTGTGTGGGTGGTTCAGTCAGTTAAGCATCACACTCAGGTTGTGATCTCAGGGTCCTGAGATTGAGCCCAACCTTTGGCTCAACGGTCAATGTGGAGTCTGCTTAGGACTCTCTCTCCCTCTCCCCTTTACCCTCCCTCTATGTGCTCCTTCTCTTTCTCCCTCTCTTTCAAATAAATAAATGTTTAAAGAACTATAAGAACAAAACAGGGTATCACAATCTCAGATTTTAAGATATAGTACAAAGCTATAGTAATCATAACAGTAAGGTACTGGCACAAAAATAGACATATAGATCAATAGAACAGAATAGAACAGAATAGAAATCCCAGAAACAAACTCACTATTATATGGTTAATAACTCTTTGACAAAGGAGGCAATATCATACAATGGGAAAATGTTTCTTTAACAAATAGAATTGGGAAAACTGAATAGCTACATGCAAAAGAATGAAACTGGATGACTCTCTCAGACCATACACAAAAATAAACTTGAAATGGATTAAGGACCTAATTGTGAGACCCAAAACCATAAGAATCCTAGAAGAGAGCACAAGCAGTACTTTCTTTGACATTGGCCATGACTTATTTTTCTAGATCTGTCTCCTGAGGCAACGGAAACAAACAAAAGTAAAAATAAACTATTAGGACCATGTCAAAATAAAAAGCTTTTTCACAGCTAAGGAAACAATCAACAAATCAAAAAGATAGCCCACTGAATGGGAGAAGATGTTCACAAATGACATATCTGATAATGCGTTAATATCCAAAATACATAAAGAACTTATACAACTCAACATCAGAAAACCCCAGTAATCCAGTTAACAAAGGGTGGAAGACATGGATAGACCTTTCTCCAAAGCAAATATCTGGATGGTCAATGGACATGTGAAAATAGGCTCATCATCATTTGTCAGGAATATGCAAATTAAAACCACAATGCAACATGCCCTCACACCTGTTGGAATGACTACAATCAAAAGCACAAGAAACAACAAGTGTTGGTGAGGGTGGGGAAAAAGAAACCCTTTTGCACTGGAATTGGGAATGCAAACTGCTGTAGCCACTGTGGAGGTTTCTCAAAAACTTAAAGATAGAACAACCCTATGATCTGGTAATTGCACTACTGCGTATTTATCCAGAGAATATGAAAATACTGATTTGAAAGGCTATATGCACTCCTACATTTAAAGCAGCATTATCTACAATAGCCAAATTATGGAAGCAGCCCAAATATCCTTCAGCAGATGAATGGATAAACACACACACACACACACACACACACACACACACACACACACACAGTGGAATATTACTCAGCCATAAAAAGATTGAAATATTGCCATTTGCAACAACATGGATGTATATGGAGAATATAATACTAAGTGAAATAAGAGAAAGACAAATATCACATGATTTCATTCATATGTAAAACTTAAGAAACAAAACAAATGAATAAAGAAAAAAGAGACAAATCAAAAAACAGGCTCTTAAGCATAGAGAACAAACTGATGGTTATCAAAGGGGAGGTTAGGAGGGGATGGGTGAAATATATGACAGGGATTAAGGAATGCACTTGATTTGATAAGCACTGAGTAATGTATAGAATTGCTGAATCACTATATTGTGTACCTGAGACTAATACAAGACTGAACATTAACTGTACTGGAATTAAATTTTAAAAATAAAGGTTTTATTATCTTGCTTCTTTGTTTTGGTGTTTGGAAAAAGTATGTTTTCACTTTTTCATTCCCATTTGTTTAATTTTAAAGTTTAAATAAGGGCGCCCGGGTGGCTCAGTGGGTTAAGCCTCTGCCTTCGACTCAGGCCATGATCTCAGGGTCCTGGGATCGAGGCCTGCATCAGGCTCTCTGCTCAGCAGGGAGCCTGCTTCCTCCTCTCTCTCTGCCTGTCTCTCTGCCTACTTGTGATCTCTCTCTGTCTGTCAAATAAATAAATAAAATCTTTAAAAAATTTTAAATAAGTTATGGCTAAGATACACAACAGAAAAGTAATACTTATATTTAAAAAAAGGGTTCTACATTCCTCAACCTCATAAAATCTGTCTACAAAAAACCTACAGCGAATGTCATTCTCAATGGGGAAAAGCTGACAGCCTTCCCATTGAGATCAGGAAAAAGACAAGGATGCCCACTCTCACCACTGCTGTTGAACATAGTGTTAGAAGTCCTAGCAATAGCAATCAGACAACAAAAAGAAATAAAAGGTATTCACATTGGCAAAGAAGTCAAACTCTCTCTCTTTGCAGATGACATGATATTTTATATGAAAAATCCAAAAAACTCTACCCCCCAAACTACTAGAACTCATACAACAATTCAGTAATGTGGCAGAATGCAAAATTAATACACAGAAATCAGTTGTGTTCTTATATACCAACAATGAAAATATAGAAAGGGAAATTAGAGAATTGATTCCATTTACTATAGCACCAAAACCCATAAGATACCTTGGATAAACTTAACCACAGAAGTAAATGATCTGTACTCAAGGAACTACAGAACACTCATGAAAGAAACTGAAGAAGACACAAAAAGATGGAAAAGCATTCCTTGCTCATGGATTAAAAGAAAAGCATTGTTGAAATGTCTATATTGCCCAGAGAAATCTATACTTTCAATGCCATCCCGATCAAAATTCCACCAACATTTTTCAAAGTGGTGGAACAAACAATCCTAAAATTTATATGGAACCAGAAAAGACCCTGAATTGCTAAGGAAAGGTTGAAAAAGAAAAACAAAGCAGGGGGCATTATGTTGCCTAGTTTCAAGCTTTATTACGAAGCTGTGATCACCAAGACAGCATGGTACTTGCCCAAAAACAGACACATAGGCTAAATATCCAGTGGAAAAAAGATAGTCTCTTCAATACATGGTGCTGGGAAAATCAGAAGAATGAAATTTGACCATTCTCTTACACCATACATAAAGATAAACTCAAAATGGATGAAAGACCTCAATGTGAGATAGGAATCCACCAAAATCCTAGAGGAGAACATAGGCAGTAACCTCTTTGACAATGGCCACAGCAACTTCTTTCAAGACACATCTCCAAAGGCAAGAGAAACAAAAGCAAAAATGAACTTTTGGGACTTCATCAAGATAAAAAGCTTCTGCATAGAAGGAAACAGTCAACAAAACAAAGAAGCAACCCACAGAATGGGAGAAGATATTTGCAAATGACACTACAGACAAAGGGCTGATATCCAAGATCTATAAAGAACTTCTCAAACTCAATACCCCCCCAAAAAAGATGATCACATCAAAAAATGGGCAGAAGACATGAACAGGCACATTTCCATGGAAGACATACAAATGGCTAACAGACACATGAAAAAAAAATTCATCATCATTAGCCATCAGGGAAATTCAAATCAAAACTATATTGAGATATCGCCTTATACAAGTTAGAATGGCCAAAGTTAACAGGACAGGGAACAACAAGTACTGGAGAGGCTGTGGAGAAAGGGGAACTCTCTTACACAGTTGGTGGGAATGCAAGTTGGTGCAGCCACTTTGGGAAACAGTGTGGAGATCCTTAAAAAATTTAAAATAGAACTACCCTATGACCCTGCAATTGCACTACTGGGTGTTTACTCAAAGATACAGATGTAGTGAAAACAAGGGCCATATGTACCTTACTGTCCATTGCAACAATGGCCACAATCACCAAGCTTTGGAAAGAACCAAGGTGCCCTTCAACAGATGAATGGATAAAGAAGATATGGTCCATATATACAATGGAATATTACACCTTTATCAGAAAGGATGAATACCCAACTTTTGTAGCAACATGGATGGGACTGGAGGAGATTATGCTGAGTGAAATAAGCCAATCAGAGAAAGTCAAGTATCACTTGGTTTCACTTACTTGTGGAGCATAAGGAGTAATATGGAGGACAGGGGGATGTGGGCTAGGGTAAATCAGAGAGGGAGATGAAGCATGAGAGATTTTCGACATGAGAAAGAAACTAAGGCTTTTGGAAGGGAGGAAGGGGGAATGGGTGAGCCTGGTGGTGGGTATTAAGGAGGGCACATATTGCATGGAGCACTGGGTGTGGGGCATAAACAATGAATATTGGAACACTGAAAAAATAAAATAAGTTATTATAAGAGGTTCTAGGTCAGTTATCTAAACATAGGAAATGAGATTATGAAACTGACTTATTTGTTGTGATTTGATGCTACTTTGTTTCAAGGACGTGTAAATCCTAGGCTTTTGGATCTGTGTGTTCATATGTTAAGATAGCTGGAGAAACACAGACTTTATTTTTGAAGGAGATTTTAGGTATCATTCATTTTAATCTTCCTTAAGCTGTCATTTAGGCTAATTAAAACCATTGAAATCCAGCACACTTTTTGAATGATGACTGCCTGGCCTGATTATAATATTAATATCAAATTGCCTGTTAGGCTCTCTCCTGAATGTACTTGGAAAATTTTGAAAGGAAGAGAAAAGTTACTGTATTACTTTCAGCTAATTATTTTGCTTAGGTCAATGATATATGTGACAGTTTCATGACTGTTAGCCTTATTTAAAAGTTTGCATTTGTTTTTGTGTAGCCTAATCTGATTATTACAATAGCTGAACCAGACTTTTGAATGGTTTTATTGCTTTGCATTAATTATATAGATTATGGATTATGACATATATTATACTATACATATATTATTATATGGGTTATATATGATCCATAATTATCTATGGATTGCTTTGCATGAATGATACATATGGTACATATTTTGTGGTTTTATTTTCTTATTTGCAAAAAGCACATATACACAGCTGCATATATATGAGAACTTTACAGGAGGCCAGCGAACTATATATGATTGCCTCTGATGGGTAATTTCCATCGAGCACTTCGCCTGCTGTAATGTAGTTCGTTTCCCCTTGCAGAGCAGGGTCCGTTCTCTGCGTTTGTTATGCTACTGGGTCCAGAAAATGCCAACACCCTTTACCTGAAGGGCCGTGTTTATTGCCCAAATAATTTTGTAATGACAATAATGGAAATAAAAATCTAAAATCACCCAGGGATCCATTTTCTACAAATCTAATAGATCAACCTTTTTATTTTTCAGTCCTTTTATATATAGAAGCATGCTTTTTTTAAAACCATAATTTTGATCATAGCTACCGTGCATCTTTTTATTCACCATTCCCCTTTCTGAGTATTATATGTACAGCATAGATGAGTGTTTGTAATTGTAGAATGTATTTGGGAGATTTTTTTTTTGGTGTGTGTGTCAAATAGAAGAGTTTTGCTTACTACGATGGACATTGTGCCTAGCTGAAGTGAGTAGCAGGATTCAAGGAGAAATTTTGCTGATGTTAGCCTACTACTTAATTAGCAGCTTAGATTGAGATTTCATGGTAATAAAGTTGATCCGTGTTCTCGTATTTAAGCGAAGATAATCTTATTAGAATGTCACAGAGCTGGATTTAAAAAAGTATTTTTGAACACAATTTTCTGGGGGTGAAGGCATCTTCTTTCATTTACTCCTTTGCCCATGAGGATGGAGTTTCGGGCATTATAGAAATGTGGGACATTTTCTTTAGAGCATAAAACCAGACTGACTTGTATTTGGGCAAAGAAGGGCTGCAACGGCCAAGATCTCAGAAATGCACGGGAGGAGATTTTTCAGGACTCCTAGTAAACCCTAGAATGAAAGGAGTCACCCTAATTTATATAGTGCACCCTAATTCTTTTTTTCTAGGTTAAAAAAAGTTGAATTCAAAGTTTTGTAGGGTAAAATTGCTCATTGTCAAAACCTGATGAGACAAGATAAAAATTTTTTTAGCTCTTTACTTTCCCTCTAGAAGTAACAGGTTTAGTTCAATATTTTATTTTGTTTTATATGAAAAACATAAATAACTTCCTATTCTGTGATTATTCAGTTTTGTCCCTTGGACCTTGTCAAAGAAACTGACAACTACATTGTTCAGATAGCTTGGGAACAAATACTTTTGTTATTAAGTTGAAATAACACCATGATACCATCGTGATGGTTTGATTTAAAATAGTGGTGGAAATCAATGTGGCTTACACCAGTGTGATATTACTATGTGTTCTTTATGTGCCCGCTTTTAATATAATCTTTACTTTTTTAAGTTTGTGGAATTATTTTTATAAACCAAGGTTTTTGTTGGATTTTTAAATGTTTGCCTGGAATTCTTCAATATTAGAAAGTATTTCCCCCCCGTTTACAGATTTCAGTTAAAGATTAATTATTGGGTGAGCTGTTTAATATTTTTACCTTTTGATAAATGACATGGATTTCCCAAGTAGGTAAATTAGGGTAAATTACTTTCTCTTTAAGAAAGTAATTACTATAAAAGAATTTTAATACCAGTTCCCTAGGGCATTTAAAGTGGGACTTGATTAACTAAAGTATAAGTTACAGTTTTTCTTAGTATCTAATATGTTTAGGCATTTTTTCTTGCTGCGTGTCATTTGTAGCATTTTTCTGGAACCTCTCATGGCATAGGTAAGTGCATATATTTCATACTTTGTGGCTGGACTGTCTAGTTGGCGCAGATAATTTATTAATGATGCCCAGGTTTGGGTTTTGCCCCTGGGTAAGCCAATTGCTGTCATTTCTCTCTGCCTTCTATGCATTAGGCTGGACCAGTTATCACTGAATGTTTGTGAACATGTAGGAAGAGATATTCTGGGCACAGCTCTGCAAGATGAGAGCAACTTGTATGTTTATTGTTACAGAGAACAGGAATGATTATGGAAAGAGGTTTTCCCCAAGTTCAGTGTTATGGTTAACCAAAGGTTGACCAGAAGACTGCCTTAACTTCTCTGATGATTTTTGATAATAATTCCAAAACACATTGAAACCGAGCCATGGTTGAAGCTTAGTGCACACTTTTGCACTACAATAGAAGCATTCTCATTTTGTTTTCCTTTGGTGCTTATTATATTTAGTCTCATGATAATTCTCACCATCTTTTACGGTTAATTCCCTAGATGATTTCGTAGACTGAATCATAAGTGTTTGGCATTCTGGAGGCCCATAAGGATCATCTAGTTTAATTTTCTCACCTTACACGAGAAGAAATACGATTCTCAGGGATCCTGGGAAGGTCACACAGTGTATTAGATTCAGCTCCAAGTTTAGAATTCAGGTTCCTTTAGCAGCTTGACTCACTCTCCCAACCGTGTTCCCAGAGAGAGGGGCCTCTACCCACCCAGGATATCAGCTTCTGGCCTTAGCATTTTCTTTCTTTATTGAAGTTAGCTTATGGAAAAAACATTCTAGTGAAATGTTCTGAGGTATTACTGTGATACATTCTAAATTTAAATATATATCCCCAAATCCATGTAAAATTTGATAATTTTACTGAAGCCATAATTGTCTGGATATGGGAATTTATGTATTATTTCCTTATTCAGTCATTTCTAAACAAAATTGTGATTGAAAAAAAATACTAAAATGACCAGAAAGAACCCAAAAGATAAGAAAGATTTTTTGGGGGGAGGAGACATTAAGAACTTTTGAATATATGCTATGTATTAAGTGATTAAAGAGTATTCAAAAGGGTTTATGGATGCTTGCCAGTTCTTATTCTTAGGTTTTTAGGAATTTTGCATAATGGAGAAAACACCTTTTAATAGAAATGGGGTATATACCGCTAAGTGACAGTTATCTTGTTTTCAGTCATTTTGTGGAATTATTTCCCTTCGTAAGAATTGTTTTAAATAACATTTTAGTTTAGTTATTGTTTACTTTGCTCAATTAGGTGGGGTTATCACCAGCAACTCACATAGTGACATCCCAGAAAATTCTGGAAAACAGAATTCTTGTTCAAGTTTATATGTATTCTATACGTTTCCATGAAGAGGACCCTCCCCCCCGATCTGGGCAGTTGTTAAAAAATATTTAGGTAATGTGTTGTGATTTTTTTGTTGCTGTTTATTTAAGAAGTTCATGGCAGATTCCCAAACCATATGCAAATAATTTTCGCTGTTTAGAATGATCAGAACCGCTTCTCTGTTAGTGTAATTGAGCTTTGATCACAAACAGCTGTGTTAAGTCTTAGCCCAATGATGAAATGTAGGATATCGAGAGGAAAGTAATCTGGAAGACCCTAAAACCCATTTCGATATTTTATATGCTAACAAAATGTATGTGAGTGTTTCAGTTAGGACCTTATTGTGGCAAGTGCCAGAAAACTCAACCCTATCTGGCATTAGGATTGTTAGCTCAGGTGCCAGGGGAGTGCAGGGGTGAAAGTGGCTTTTGGGCAGGGCCACCTGTGGGTGCGCAGAGGATATCATTCGGGACCTGGTTTCTCTCCATCTCTCAATTCTGTGTCTTCTGTGACAGCTCCATTTGCTGGCTGGCTTACCTTACATGGCCACAGAATGGTGACACACCTTTGGCCTTGAAGGTGCCCGTCCTGGAAAAGAGAGACCCCATGAGCAATGTCACCATATCTCTATGGCTCCGATTGGATATGTGTCCATGGCTGAATGAATCACTGAAATACAGGAATGCAGAATTCCTGCCAATTCCATGTCATATTAGCCACCTTTGGAAAGAGTTGAGTTTTCAAAAGAAAGCAAGGGTGTTGTACCAAAAGAAGGAGTGATGAATAGTGGGTGGTCAAAGGATAACAAATGCTGACCACAATATGGATCATATTTTATATTTTCCACTGTAGAAAATAATTATTTTGTAATGCTTCATTTATTGGGGAATACAATAAAAGCCTTTATTTTGTAATAATGGGAAGGCTCGAGACTGTTTTCCTGTATTTGTGAAGCCAACATTAAAATGACTTTTTTGGGGGGGCCCGAGTTAGTATTTGAAGCACTTTGGAACATTTGAACTCTGTGTGTTCCCTGTCTAGCCCTGTTCCTCTGACATGAAGTTTGAGGTTGTACCCATGTGGTAAGGCAGTGAATGAAATCACTTCTGTGTTAGAGTTCGGAGACTCTCAGGATTTTAGTGAGGGAGCTGTGAATAAATATCTGATGACTCTGAGGCTTCAGTGGAATGTTTTGAGCATGGTTCTGATCAGACTTTGGAAAGTATTAAATTCTTTCCTGTTAGGGGGCATGTGGGTGGCTCAGTTGGTTAAGCAACTGTCTTTGGCTCAGGTCATGATCCCAGAGTCCCAGGATCAAGTCCCACATTGGGCTCCCAGCTCAGCAGGGAGTCTGCTTCTCCCTTTGACCCTCTCCCCTTTCATGTTCTCTCTCTCTCTCTCTCTCTTTCTCTCTCTCTCTCTCTCTCTCTCTCAAATAAATAAATAAAACCTATAAAAATGCTCAGTTTGTAAGATGATTTTAAAAAGTATTGAAACTTCTGTAGAAAATGACTTGAACTATTGCTAACAAAAGCAGCAGGAAGGTCTGGGTGCTGGGCCAGTGATTCCCCTGCTGAACTTCTAACCAGTGCCTGTTCGAGAGCTCAGGATGGTGGGAGCAGTGCCTTCAGGTGTGAGAGGCTGTCTCTGTTTTGATGACCCCGATGACAGTTCACCAGTTTATTGGTTAGGACAACTACTTAATGATGGCCACCTCCACTCCACTGAGTGTTTTCAAGGGAAGGTGAAGCTCTGGGGAGCATGAATATAGGATGGAGACCAGGGAGGGATGTAACCAGAGAGGAATGCAAGGGACCCCTTACCAAAACTGCAGTGTCTGGATTTTTACCCAAGGGCAGTGTGGACACACTGATGAATTTTTGCTTTTTTTAAGATTTTATTTATTCATTCGAGAGAGAGAGAAAGAGAGAGCATGAACAGGGGGAGAGACAGGAGAGAGAGAAGCAGACTCCCTGCTGAGCCAGGAGTCCAACATGGGGCTCAATCCCAGGACCCCAAGAGCTTGACCTGAGCTGAATGCAGATTATTAACCATCTGAGCCACCCAGGTGCCCCCTGTTGATGAGTTTTAAAGTAAGGAATGGAGACCCCAGATTTGGAGTTTTGAAAGCTCCCTTTGGATGCATGTTGTAGAGGCAAGGTAGAGGGGTTGGTGGAAGGGTATTGCAGTGGTCCGAGCGAATCATGACATATGTGTTGCAACAAATGGCGATTGGCAGGAACCTCTCAAAGGTAGTTTTCTTTTTCTTTTTAAATTTTTTATTAACATATAATGTATTATTTGTTGCAGGGGTACAGGTCTGTGAACCATCAGTCTTACACAATCCACAGCTCTCACCATAGCACATACCCTCCCCAGCGTCCATCACCCAGCTGCCCTATTCTCCCCTCCCCCCCCCCAGCAACCCTCTATTTCCTGAGATTAAGAGTCTCTTATGGTTTGCCTTCCTCTCCCGGTCCCATCTTGTTTCATTTTTCCCTCCCTTCAAAGGTAGCTTTCTTTGATGCTTTTGTCCCATTTGCTTTGTAAGCTTGACTATTAGCTGGACAGGTAGTCACCGCTACTATCACTATGTCATCCAACTCTGCTGGTTTCAGGTACAGGCTGAGGAACTGCGCAGCGATTGGATTTGGTGGAATTAGCCTTTATCTGGCTCCAGCTCCCGCCCCCTCCTCCTCTTCTGGCCAGGGTGGCCAGGGTGCCCCCAGTGGCTCTCTCCTCTCCTTAAATCAGCCTGCTGGCTCTTGGTGTGAGCTATCATCAATTTCCGTGGCTATGGTTTGTTACTTCTGTTTGTACTATAACTAGAAATTTGATAAGGTTATGTGCCTGTCAGATGATTTAGATGTCAGGTAGAGATGCAGCAAAGCAATTTTGACAAGTCAAATATGGGTGCAAAGAGGGGGAATGAGGATGACCCGCCAGCAGAAAAAAGGAAAAATCTCTTATAGCCTCACTTTCTTTCCCTTTTAACTTTAGGTCAGTACTTGAACCTCTTGAATTTGTCCCTTCTTAAGTGAATGTGACATGGTGACTTCCGGCTTCTATTTAAAGGGCAGGGAATTGGAGGTCTGCCTTTGGAGGGTAGATGCTGGCATTTAGGGACCTTTGACTTCGGGTGTTCTGATAAAAACATCTGAGGCTAGGAACTTCTATCTCTGACTGAAGCTGAGATTAAGGTCTTAGAAGACAAGGTTTATTAATGCTAGTGTCTGTCCCATGCATGCATCACAGAAAGCCTAGTATTTAAATTTTTTTTTCCTATGGGAGTATAGTTGACACAATGTTACATTAGTTTCAAGTGTACAACTTAGTGACTGTTAGCCATGCTTTTGGAGCGCATAACCTACCATCTCGCACCATACCCTGCTGGTACAGTATCACGGACTCTTTTCCCTATGTTATGTCTTTTATTCCTGTGACCCATTCACCCTATAACGGGAAGCCTGTATCTCCTACTCCCCTTCACCCAAGTTGTCCATCTCCCCACCCACTTGCTCATCATCCCACCCCTTCCTTCTGGCAACCATCAGTTTGTTCTCTGTATTTACAGAGATAATTCTGATTCTGCTTTTTGTTTATTAATATGTTTTGTCTTTTAGATTCCACATATGAGTGAAATCATGATGTTTAAATTTCCCAGTCTAACTGATTTTACTAGGCATCATACCCTCTAGGTCCATCCATGTTATCACACAAGGCAAGATCTCATCCATTTTCATGGCTGCATAATATTCCATTATATATATTCTATACCACATCTTCTTTACCCATTCATGTACTTATGGTCACTCAAGTTGCTTCTGTATTGGTTATTGTAAATTATGCTGCAGTGAACATAGTGGGACATATGTCTTTTTGGATTAGTGTTTTGCTTTCTTTGGGTAAATATCCAGTACTGAAAGTACCAGATCATATAGTATTTCTGTTTTTAATTTTTTTTCTTTAAGCAGGCTTCACATCCAGCATGGAGCCTGATGTGGGGTTTGAACTCATGATCCTGAGCTCAAACCCTGAGCTGAGACCAAGAGTCCGGTACTTTATGGACTGAGCCACCCAGGTGCCCTTCTATTTAAAATTTTTTGAAGAATATATATACTGATTTTCACAGTGGCTGCACCAATTTACATTCCCACCAATAGCGCACAAGAGTTTCTTTTCCTCTATATCCTTGCCAATGATTACTATTTCTTATCTTTTTGATTTTGGCCATTCTGACAGGTGTGAGGTGCTATCTCATTGTGATTAAAAAAAAAAAAAGAATTTATTTATTGGGCAGAGAAAGAGAGAGAGAGAGAGATAGTGAGAGACAGCATGAATAGTGAGGTTGAGGGGGGAGGGTGGGTAGAGGGAGAGGCAGGCTCTCCACTGAGCAGGGAGCCTGTTGCAGGACTCAGTCTTGGGACCCCAGGATCGTGACCTAAGCCAATGGCAGATGCTTAGCTGACTGAGCCACCAAGGTGCCCCTGTCTCATTGCAATTTTGATTTGCATTTCCTTGATGTTGAGTGATGTTGAGCATCTTCTCATGTATTTGTTGGCCATCTATATATCTTCTTTGGAAACATATCTACTCAGGTCCTCTGCCCATTTTTTAATCAGATGCTTCCTTTTTCTTTTTTTCCGGAACTGAGTTGTTTAAGTTCTTTATGTATTTTGGATATTAACCCCTTATCGGTTATATCATTTGCAAATATCTTCTCCCATTCAGTCGGTTGCCTTTTCATTTTGTTGATGGTTTCCTACATTGTGCAAAACCTTTTTATTTTGACATAATCCCAATGGTTTGTATTTGATGGAACCTAGAATTTTTAGTAAGCTTTAGGCACCTTGCTTTCAGGTGCAGATAAAAGCCCAGCGCTTTGCAGCATATGTTATTCTGTGTTCTGTGGTCCAGATAGTGATTCCATGAGTACTGCTCATTGGCTTGTCGTACTGTCTGTTGAATGAGGAAGCAGTTAAGACAAGGAATGCATAGGTTTACGTTTCTTAGACCCTTTCAGGTGTTTTTTTCTTGATTGATTAAATAGCATGTACCTCTTGAGTTTTCACGGTATCTACATCTCTTTGCTGCTCACATTGAATAAATGTACACACACGACTTTGCTGTGATATCTGCTTCAGAAGAACCTTTCCCATTTTGCTAGTGGGAGGTTGCGCAGAGAGACCCCAGGAAAGGTTAACATGATCAAGGGGTCCTGCTAGAGTTGTGGGCATACTTGTAGTATTTTGCCACTGGGTTTTGTGAGGTTATGGAATGAATGTAGGTATTCAGTGTAACTCATCTTGACAGGGGTTTCATTATACTCTGCAAGCACAGTTCAAAGAAATAATAAGTTTATATTCAGGGTTGTTTTGTTTGAGTTTATTTAAAGAAATGAAACACACACAATCACTATAATAGTCCTTGCTACTGGAGTATTGATGGTGCTGACAAAGAAAAAGCTCAGACCAGATGGTTTCCAAACACTGGGAGCACCTGGCTCTTTGGCAATGCCAGCCTATTACTGTTTCTCAAATAGCTGCACTCTCACGGACTGTGAAAAGTGGAAGTGAGACAGTCACGGGCTCAGGCAGAATGACATTCCAGAATCCGGATTATTAAGAGACTTACTCAAACACTTATCCACATCAATTCATACTAGCTCCTCTCTTGCTCTTCCATTACCTTTAGAGGTCCATTGCTTTCTTCTTACTCTTTGTAACTATGAAACCCCCATATTTATTTCCACATTGCAAGGAAAAGAAAATATTGCTTCTCAAGATGCTTATTCTGGAGGGAAAAGAAAGACTGTTTGTCCTTTTAGGAAATGGACTCACCCAGACCCTATTAGTGTTTCAGACCCAAGGCCTGTCTCCTTAGGTCAGGTTAGCAAGGGAACAACCTGTAGCACCATGAAATTACACTGAAACTTGAAACTTCATAAAACTACAACCAAGAAAAGATATTAATCAATGTACAGACTTATGCAGTAGTTTTTTTTCATTATAATGTTAAACTTTGGAAATTTCTTGGGGCGCCTGGGTGCCTCAGTTGTTAAGTGTCTGCCTTCAGCTCAGGTCATGATCTTGGAGTCCCTGGGATAGAGCCCCACATCGGGCTCCCTGCTCAGTGGGCAGCCTGCTTCTTCTTCTCTCACTCCCCCTGCTTGTGTTCCTTCTCTAGCAGTGCTCCTCTCTGTCAAATAAATAAATAAAATATTTAAAAAAAGAAAATTACTTTATAAAAAAAATCTTTGGAAATTTCTAAAATTATTTTAGTATTTGATTTTTCATATTGGAAATCAGAGTTTATTTAAAAGTAAAAATATTGAATAATCTACAAAATTTTCTAAGTTGGGGCTTTAAGACAGCAGTCATTTTAGGGGCTCCTAGGTGGTTCAGTTGGTTAAGTGTCCCACTCTTGATTTCAGTTCAGATCATGATCTCAGGGTGGTGAGATTGAGCCCTGCATGGGGCTTCTCACTGGGTGTGGACTGCTTAAGATTCTCTCACTCCTTCTCCCTCTGCCTCTCCTCTTCCCTTCTCCCACCATCACACTCACTCTCTCCTCTCTTAAAAAAACCAAAAGACAGCAACCATTTTTAAAAGAGATTTATTTATTTATTTGAGAGAGACAGAAGGTGGGAGGGGGGAGAGAAACTTGAGTAGACTCCTCGCTGAGTGTGGAACCTGATGCAGGACTTGGTCGCATGACCCTGAGCTGAAACCAAGAGTTCGTCCTTAACTGACTGTACCCCCAGGAGCCCTCACAGCAAGCATTGTAAAGTTTCATTTTGAAGTACTGGGTTACCTTATTTACCCACTCATTTGTTCAGTGCTTACCAAGCATCTAATTGGTTGTGTCTACAATTGAAGATCCAGTAGGGGCTAATGTCTGTGACATGTAAGACGATTTACATTTTTTTTTTAAGATTTTTGTTTATACTATTGTTTAAAATCTAGTCTTTTTAAATAAATAATGGTATATTTTCATTAAAATTGCATTTCAGTCTAAGTGAATGATTGGAGTTTACAAAATGTTTGGATTACTGTCTTGCAGCATGATATGGTAGAAGGAGCGAAGCCTTCGGGGCGGCAGATCTGGGTGTGAATCCTGACTCTACTGCTTACAAGATGCTGCTGCTCACCTTGTGTCTTAATCATTAAACTCGTTTCCTCTATTACTTAGGATTCTTGACTGCAAGGGATAGAAAATCCAACCTTCATTGAGCAAAAAGATAATTTCTTTTGAGAATGTTAGGATACAAAAATTCAAGGGCAGGAGCATACCTGTTTGGGCTTTGGAATGTTAGGAATCAGAAATCATGATCCACCAGGTCAGGACTCTCGCTCTGGCACATGGGCTGCATTCATTCCTCTGAATTCTGGTGGTGGTAAACATGGCTGTGTAGACTGTTCCAAGTTTTATATCTTAGGGATTTCACTGCTGGAGGCTGAGACTTACTCTACGCTTTGGGTCCCAGTTCCCAAATCCCCCAAACATGCTGACTTGGATTAGCTGAGGCCAGATGACCGACTACTTTTGGGTCCATTCAGTGGTGGTTAAGGAAGTGGATCATGTAGGAAAAACGGCATCTTTTGAGGAAACATAAATAGATGGAGTGAGATATGAAACCATTACGAGAAGGATGGAGGTTTTGGGTGGACCACACAGTGGGTTTCCATTACATTTCTCATACCTAAAGTATGGTAAAATAGATATTTCTTTTGCAAAGTGATTTTGAAGATTAAACAAGAGAGTCTGTCAAATGCTTAGTATAATGTTAGTCTGATACCTTTTAGCTCTTGAATAAATCATAACTACTATTACAAAGCAACGAACCAACCATTTTTCAAAACTGACACCTGTAATCAGTGTGAAACTCTCAGTGCTAAGAAGCCTAGGAAACCATAATTCTTCATTTCATTCTTCAGTGCTGCTCATAGATTTATTTCTAATCATTTCTTCCTTGTGGAAGACCTGAGTTACTACTGAGCTTCTGGTTGTAGCATAGATATGTTAATAACCTGCAAAAAGTTCTAGGCAATTTATGTTGTAAATAAAATTTTGTATTAAGAATTTAATCTCAAAAAAAAATTTAATCTTGGGGCGCCTGGGTGGCTCAGCTGGTTAAGTCACTGCCTTCGGCTCAGGTCATGATCCTGGAGTCCTGGGATCAAGTCCCACATTGGGCTCCTGGCTCTGAGGGGAGTGTGCTTCTCTCTCTGACCTTCTGCCCTCTCATGCTCTCTCTGGCTCACTCTCTGTCTCTCAAATAAATAAATAAAATCTTTTTTAAAAAAAGAATTAATCTCGGGAGCACCTGGGTGACTCCGTCACTGAAGCAACTGACTCTTAGTTTTGGGTCAGGTTGTGATCTCAGGGTCATGAGATCAAACCCCTTGTCAGGCTCCACATTCAGCGGGGAGTCTGCTTAAGGATTCTCCCTTTCCCTCTGCCCCTCCCCCTGCTCTCTCTCTTTCTCTCTAAAATAAAAAAATAAATAACTCTTTAACGAATTTAATCTTTTAAATTTTTTTGATTAAGATGTCTGGCTGAGATCCATGGGGTCTTCTCGCTGGCAAAAGCTATCTGTCATGGAAGCTATTCTTAGTGTCATTTGCGTGCACATTAAGTATAATGCATTTAGATTTATTCTTTTTCTGCCTTCTTCTTGTTTGTTTGTTTTGTTTTTGCTGTGTTACAGTTTTTATTTTCCTGTTTTTCAGTTTTGAAGACATGGAAGAAGCATGTTTTCTTATAGGAAAGCAGTCGGTGTTGCCCCAAGGAGAATGCCATTGCAGGTGTAGGAGGGTTGTTAGGACCAATTTTAATGACATTATCAATCTGTTAGGGAGCGGACATATGTAAGAAAAGGGAAGAATCATCTGTCACTTTCATCAGCTGTGACTCTTTGAGATTAAGGACAGGTTATTTTCACTTTCATGACTGTTCTGTGTTTGTTCAGCTGTTTGCATTTGCTTGATTCTTGATTTTATCCTTATTTCCTTTCTTCTCTGTAGTTTGGATGTAGCTTTCTTTTCGAGTTACAAATTTCCTAAATTTTTTTAGCTGGCAATTATCTATTTCCTGATATTTTATAATTTAAAACATGCATGCAGGAGTGTTGCTTCTTGTAACTTACTATTCTCTTCTTAACTTAGCCTTGTGTGATAACTTCGGGTTCAAAATAATTTCAACAGTATTCTAATCTGTGGGTGAATTAGGCTATTTATATTTAAAAATCATAATCATGTAATGGGATGAGACTAGCTCTCTCTAAAGGTTTAAGAGTTAAGAGAACATGTGTCCAGAAATAAAAAATTTGTAAATTGTCTGAATTAGTAAATGTTATTTAAAAAGGAACATAACCACATAAAACAGCAGTGGTCAGGGTCTGTGAGTCAATTACTCTTCAGTAGGATATCAGGTATTAGAATATTAATTGTTTTTTGCTCCTTTAGTATCCCAGCAGATAATTGGATTAAAAAGTTATTCATCACCAAATACTTAGTTTATTCCCCAGAGTAATTTATAACTCAAAAGCAGAATTTGGTGGATTAATTACGTTTTCCTCCTGTAAAATTCTTGGTGAAAATATGCATTATGTGAATATAATTTAGGCTCCAATTTTCTTCATTAATGTAGATATGATTTTCTGGTTTGAATCAATATTTCCATTAATACTACAGTTTTGGGAATGGCATTCTCTCCTCCTGGCCTGATCCTTACTAATAAAAACCATAAACAATCGTTTCTCTCAAAAAAAAAAAAAATCCTGGGGTGCCTGGGTGGTTCACTGGGTTAAAGCCTCTGCCTTCGGCTCAGGTCATAATCTCAGGGTCCTGGGATGGAGGCCCGCATCCGACTCTCTGTTCAGCAGGGAGCCTGCTTCCTCCTCTCTCTCTGCCTGCCTCTCTGCCTACTTGTGATCTCTCTCTCTGTCAAATAAATAAATAAAATCTTTAAAAAGAATGAAAAATCAAAAAAAAAAATCCCAAACCACGTTTTGAATGAAAAGTGTGATAATTTTTGTCCCTTTTATGGCACTGTAAGTTCCATTGCAGGTAATGAATTAGCTAAAATTTTAAGTTATGCAAACCTTCTGGTATCTTCTACTAAGAAATATTCAGTTAGTTCCACTTTCTTCTCTGCTTATTTATAGGACATTATCTCTGTCTTATGTGTATTTGGTTTGATGGTTTTCATTTGGTGTTCTTTTTGTCAGAGGAATTGAAGGATAATGTCTGGGGAGGTGCCAGAGAGAGACTTGGGTCTCCTATTCTCTCTGTCTCCTCCTTCACACTCCCTTTCTTCACCCATGAAAATAGGCACTAAAATGTGTACCTGCTAGGATTTATCTGAAAGTGGTATAGGCAAAGCACTTTTTAGTTGTTTTTTTTCATTTATTTATTTATATTCTATTTCAGTCCCCAAAAGCCTGAAAGAGCGCCCCAGTTTCAGGGGCTCCGTGCTGAGATGGGTTTTCTAGCTATTTGGCTACTGTTAGCAAGTCCAGACATGCCTGTGGGACTGGAATGCTGAGCTCTCCTTCCACGTGGGGGCTGGCCTTCCTGTCCTGGTTCTGCTCACACTATATGGAAAGGGCTCAGTGCAGTGCCTCGGGCATTGAGAGCTTGGGGGGGGCAAGTGTTCTTCCCATCATCTCATTGATGCTCACAAACATGCTATTGATACTGTTACCATTCTGCTTATTTTGTACTGGAGGAAACAGGCTCAGAGAGCTGGAGTAGCTAGTCCAAGGTCACATAGCTATTAAAAGGCAGAGTCAGGTCCAAGATGAGTTTGTCAGAATCCTGAGCCTGAGCTGTTGGGGTCATAGCGATGATTTTTAATTAGGTTATTGAGAAACCAGTTAAGATGTGCTTTGTGTATTTAGAGTCCTTGTTTAGAATAAAATTTAGATTTCAACTTTTTTTTTAAAGATTTTATTTATTTATTTGACAGAGAAGAGAGGGCACACAAACAGGTAGAGGTAGAAGCAGACCCCCCCGCCCCCAGCTGAGCAGGGAGCCAATGTGGGTCTCCATGTGGGGCTTGATCCCAGGATCATGACCTGAGCCAAAAGCAGGTGCTTAACCAACTGAGCCACCCAGGGGCCCCTAGATTTCAATGTTATTAAGTAAAGGGACTCCAAGTCTGTTGAAGCTGCATTGTGAATATATGTAAAATACTGACAAATATGTAAATATCAGTAAGTACTTCTGTGAATGCAATGGAAGGCTAATTTAAGGCTTAGAAATCTATGAATTTAAAAAGATTTAATGCTTTTTAATGATGTTTTAAAAGGTAATTAAAAATTTAATTTTATTTAATTAACCATAAATTTACAAATTACGAGATTAAAGAAAAATGAATTCTTTTGAGCTTATTTGACTTAACATTTGTTAAAATTAACTTCATCTTTAAAAAAGCCCTTAATCAGATTTTCCTTTGTAGTTGTTTAATTCCCATCTAGCATTGTGAGATTAGCCAATTTTCTGCATTAAAAATGTTAAAAATACAAAACTAGATAATAATCAATCATGAAATAGTTATTAAGCTTTTCATATATGCTTAACACCAAGCAAAATGCAATGATATAGAAGCATATGGTCCACATTCTCTAGTACTTTAAAATCTATAGAACTATGCATGGTAGTACATAATTGAGTGCTAAATTTTGCGGATCAAACTAGGAATTTTGCATGTAGTTTAAAAATGATGCAACCCTCACAATCCCCCTTGAAGAAATGTCAAGTATCCATCATGTTGTAAAAGATAATTAAATTGGTCATTGATTTCATTGTATCAGATGGACACTTTTAAGTGTGTGGAATAAAGAGCAGGATAACACGAATCGGTAATAAATATGCCTGTAGATTGTAGGCTTCCGTTAAACATATTCTGACAAGGTAAGCTGCTTTAGAGCTGAGTAATGTTCTCCTTTACTTACCCTTCAGCCCCTGGATTCTTAGACTTCTGGTCTATTGTGATGGGCCCAGGACCCCTTGATAGCTACTATCACTTGTTAATCTGTGTCTGCAATCCCTTTTGCAACACCCTTTCTCCCTCTTTCAATTTTTATTTTTCCAACATTTTTGCTTCGATTCTCTGTTTGCCACTGTAGCGAAACAGCTTCGTTAAGATGAAGAAATGAGTAACTAACTTAACTTTCCTCATATGGACATCCACGGGCCAAGTCACTCACAATTTATGGAAAACCCAAGTCTGGGTACGTCAGCTTCCCCATCTGGGCTTCTGAAACTCTGTCCCTGCTTTCTTTGAAAATGCTTTATTGTAAAATATTTGATCAATACAAAAGAATATATGGCATAGCCATGTAAGGTTAATGGCAGGATTGTGCGTGAATCTACATTCACGTGAACATCAGGATCAGTGAAGCTCCCCTCACATCTTTCCATGAGCAGATCTCACAACAACCCTGGATGTTGCCCTCATCAAATTTCTTCCCCCCCCCTTTATTTATCACCTATGTATGTATTTTTTGCTGTTTTCCCCTTCAACAAAATATTTCTGAGATTTGTACATATAGATCCATGCAGCTGTAGTTCATTTATTTTCATTCCTGGACAATATTATATGAATATAATATAATTCATTCATTCTCCTGTGGATGGATATTTGGGTTGTTTCCAATTTTCTGTTTCTTTTCTCTCTCTCTCTCTTTTTGGAGAGAGAGTGTGCTCAAGCAGGGGCTGGGTGAGAGGTGGCAGAGGGAGAGGGAGAGAGAGTTTTAAGCAGGCTCCACACCCAGCATGGAGCTATATGGACATGGGGCTCGATGTTACAACCCTGAGATCATGACCTAAGCTAAAATCAAGAGTCGGATGCTTAACTGACTGCACTACCCAGGTGCGCCCAGTTTTCTTGATGATACAAGAAAATACAATATTATTATGAACATGCTGGTCTATGTCCCTGGAGGCCCATGGGCAGGGGCTTCTAGGAGACAAGACTACCCGGGTATGGAGCTGCCGGGCCATGGGACATGCTCCTCTTTGACTTCACTTCCACCTTTGACTTACTCTCTGCTTAGCTCGTTGTCCGACAGTTTCTCAGCCTCTGGTTGCACCTGGATTCTTTCTTTCTTTTTTTTTTTTTTTATTGTTACTAATTTTTTTTTCCAGTGTTCCAAGATTCATTCCCCGCTCCCCACACCCAGTGCTCCATGCTTTAGGTGTCCCCAGTACCCACCACCAGGCTCTCCCATCCCTCCACCCCCCTCCCTCCAAGTCCCTCAGTTTGTTTCTGTGTCCAAAGTCTCTGTTGTTTCGTTTCCCTCCCTAGATTACCCTAGTTCCCATTTGCTTTCCTTCTGCCACTGTCCTCCAGTTTACCCCTCATGCACCGCAAGTAAGTGAAACCATGCGATACTTGACTTTCTCTTCTTGGCTTATTTCACTCAGCATAATCTCTTCCAGTCCAGTCCATGTTGCTACAAAAGTTGGATATTCATCCTTTCTGACGGAGGCATAGTACTCCATTGTATATATGTACCACATCTTCTTTATCCATTC
>PITA01005387.1:0-111347 GCA_004023965.1 Spilogale gracilis
GGTAGGTGCTGTGAACTGTGTAAGACTGATGGTTCACAGACCTGTGCCCCTGAAGCGAATAATATGTTTTATGTTAATTAAAAAAAACATGGTAGTATAAAATACCAGTTTCAGCATGTTTACCTACATATTTCTTGTTAATATGTCAGTAGGCTAGATTCCTAGGACAGAGGTTGCAAGTTAAACAGTATGAATATTAGAATCTTGAATGGGTATTTTTACTTTGCCTTTCCTAAAAGCTTCTCTTCCTAAATGCTGTATATTATTTTGTTGTATATTTAGCTTCCAAAAAACCAGATTATATTCATATAATCTATGTATAAAAGTGCCAGTGCTTCTAAGTAGTCACAAATAGTGGCTATTACTAAATTTTTTCTGTCACTTTAATAGGTAAAACTGGGATTTCCAAAGGTTTACTCTGCACCTAACACATTAATGAAGGTAGAATTTTTTTTCACGTATGTGTTCAGCATTTATATTCATTCTTCTGTGAATAATCTCTGTCTAGGGGCGCTTGGGTGCCTCAGTCATTAGCCACCGTTAGGTGGGTCTGCCTTTGGCTCAGGTCATGATCCTGGAGTCCTGGGATCGAGCCCCACATCGGGCTCCCTGCTCTGTGGAAAGCCTGTGTCTCCCTCTGTCACTCCCTCTGCTTGTGTTCCCTTTCTAGCTGTGTTTCTCTTTGTCAAATAAATAAATAAAATTTAAAAAAAATAAAAAAAAATCTCTGTCTAGTTATTTATTACATAATTTTTATTGCTTTGAGTGAACACTATATATAGATAAATAATGTAATAATTAATCCCTGTCTATAGTATATACTATATAGTTTTCTTGTGGCATGTTACATGTTATTAAAAAAAAGATACCATCACACACACACACACACACACACACACACACACACACACGTGTCTTTTTACCATATTGCAGTTTTAATTCTGTTTGAGATCTATCCATGTGATCACATTTTCAAATTTATTCATCTTTTCTCTTATGGTTGCTGATAAACTTATACATGGCTTCCATACTTCAAGATTTAAAAATAGTCCTTTATTCTATATTCTCTCTAAAAGTTTTTATAATTTTACTCAGTCTATATCTCTATTAAATATGGAATTAATTCACTGTATAAAATGTCAATAATAATTTATATTCTAAATAAACAGCTAACCAATTGCCTAATATGAATTATTACTAGTCTAATCCATCCATTCTCATCAACTTGAAATGCTGCATATTTTATCATGATTTGACATAACTACATTAATCTATTTGTAGAATATGTATTATTTTGCAATAGCTTATTTGTCTATTTCTGTCCTGGCTATAAGTCTATGACCTTATAGCATACTTTAACATCAAGTACAATAAATATCAATTCTTAATTTTGCCTTTAAATGTTATATTTATGTTTCCAGGTGACCATTAAAAGCCACTGGTCTAAAACACCAACAAAAATCTAGAACACTAAAAAGAAATCTAGAACACTGAAAATGTTTTTTGGTTGCCATTTGTACACTAGTGAATATTGTTAATTCTAGAAGTAAGTTCATCCATTTCTTTACCCTATGTATGTAATCAAGTCCTTGGGCATCCTTCATGTGAGTTTTGCAGTTTTGTGTATGAGGGTCTTCAACATTTACTATTAAGTGTAGGCCTGTATATATTATAATAATTTCTGCTATTTTAGAATCAGGTCCTTTTTCAATTATGTTGTTCAAGCATTGTCCCTACTGGTGAAAGGAAATGTACCTAGTGTTGCATATTTATCATGTATCCATCTATCTGGCTGAACCCTTTTTTTTAATCATTCTAACAGTATTACACATTTAATTGGCTGGAATTTCCTAGGCTGTGAATATCTGTAATAATATTTGTGTTTCTTCTTTTTCAGTATGTTTTACTCTTACTTCTTTGTGCTTGTTTCTTTGGCTAAAACCTCTTGAGCAAACAGAATAATCCCAGTGCTCACAGACCATTCTTTTTCTTTTTCCTGGCTTTAAAAGAAATGCTTTTAGTTTTTTAAATAGATACACATGTTTAAGTTTTTGGAAGACAGGGACTACATCTTTGACATTTAAAACTTCTACTATGTCATTCAGCCTACTCAACTTTAATATCTCTAATTCTTGGGGCAATTTTGGTAATTTATATTTAACCAGAAAATTGTTTCTGCCATGTGTTGAATTTGAAAAACAGGCACCTGCATGGCCCCTCAAGCTTACAGCATAAAAGATATCTAAATGCCCTCCTCTTTCAATTGACATTTTGAAATTTGAAATGATTTTCATTTACAAAACATTTAAGTTTACTATGAATATTTGTTAGTCCTTAGTGCTTGAGTACTGTGTTTGAAGAAATAACAATGGAGGCCATGATCTTAAATTCTGATGTTTTTTTCTGGATTCCACCTCATAAAGAACTATTGTTGGTTGCTATGGAGATGATTTTGATGATGTTAAGCAAGAAACTAGCTAACAGGTTACTAATGCTTTTCATTTAGCTATATTTTTAAATATGTTCTTAAGTAAATAGAACAATTATGAATTATACATTTCAGAAATAAAGAAGCCCTTTTCAGTTCACAGAGGAAACGTGACATAGTGGTTGAAAACCTAGGCATATAAACCTTGGCCAAAAGACTTAGGTTTGAATCTGTATTTCACTCCTTCCTTCCTTCCTTCCTTCCTTCCTTCCTTCCTTCCTTCCTTCCTTCCTTCCTTCCTTCCTTCCTCCTTCCCTCCCTCCTTCTTTCCTTCCTTTTCTTTTTCTTTTCCTTCCTTCCTTATATCCTTCTTTCCTTTTTCCCTCTCTCCCTCCCTCCTTATCTCTCTTTCTTTCTTTTGACTCTATTATTTGAGAAAGAGAGAGAAACTGCAAGCAGAGGGAGTGGCAGAAAGAGAGTGCAGACTCCCCACCAAGCAGGGAGCCCAACACAGGCCTAGAGCTAGGATTGTGACCTAAGCTGAAGGCAGATGCTTAACCAACTGAGCCACCTAGGCGCCCTGAAATACACCATTTTCTTGCTTTTTGTGTCTGAGAAAATTGCTTAATTTCATTCCACTAAGTCTCATTTCATTAACTGCTAAATTACTACATGATCATTTGCCTTATAGGTCTATATGAAGATCAGAGACATGTCAAACACTTAAGAGGTTCTGACATGTTATTATCAACAATAACATTCATATATATTTTTTTAAGATTTTTACTTATTCATTGGAGGGAGAGAATGTGTGAGCATGAGCAAGGCAGGAGAGGCAGAGAGAGAAGCAGACTCCCTGTTGAGCTGTGGGAGTCTGAGGTGGGACCCAATCCCAGGACTGGAGATGATGACCTAAGCCGAAGGCAGACATTTAACCATCTGAGCCACACAGATAACCCTACTCTCCAGAATTTTAACATTTGACTCAAATGAAAGAACTACATGATAGTGCCGGCAACTATTCTATATTTCTTCATCTTCCTTTATGCCGCTCCCCACAATATTTTTTTTTAAAGATTTTATTTATTTGACAGAGAGAAACACAGCCAGAGAGGGAACACAAGCTGGGGGAGCGAGCGAGGGAGAAGCAGGCTTCCCGCCGAGCAGGGAGCCCGATGTGGGGCTCGATCCAGGGTCTCCAGGATCATGACCTGAGCTGAAGGCAGTCGCTTAACCAACTGAGCCACCTAGGCGCCCCCCACAATATCTTCTATGCCTGGCTAGAGGGACACTCCTTAATCGTTCCATATTTCAGTCTAAGAACACCCTCTTCTGTCATCATAGCAAAGCAGAGTTTCTTTAATGAATATTCTCTATTTTGGTACCTTTTCTATCTTATAAACCGGAGTGGTTTTTGTTTCATAGTATAATGGGCATATCATATGCTCACTCATCTCACTACTTGCTACCTACATATAAAGTAACCCAAGAGCTCCTCCGTGATTGGCAGATTGGGTTGTGATATATTATTTACTGATATCAATACATTTTAGGAACATATTTAAAAGTACTGCTATTTCTCCCTAAAATTTCAGGGTTTTCTCTTTGTATTCATTCATCTCTACTTCATTCAGTGCATTATTCAAACAGGTCTTAAAATGTCAAGTGTGTGTTAGGTACTAGTCATGAAAAGGTGTGGAAAATTAAACTCCTACTTTCTAAGATAATGGTCTTCAAAATTTTGCCCACATACTCTGTCTTTGATAGTCATAAAGAAGAAAATTTTAATTGGAAATATATTTCTTCATAGGATAGGACAGGTTCCAATAGACTGTTTAGTAAAACCAGTACTTGCAAAATAACAGAATGAGGAAAGCAATAGAGGAGCCCAAAAGGAAGAATGAGGCATTCTCTCTGGTTGGTCTGGGAAAGGTTTCTCAAAGAAATTGCCATTTATATTGAATCTAAAGGATTAAAAGGCATCTTTTGGGTAAATATGGTAGAAAAATAAAATTCTAAGTATGGTAACAGTGCGCGCAAATCTAAGAGAAAGAGAAGAATATGGTCTGCCCTCATAACAGATCTTTTCGACATGTTAAATCTGTAATGCCTATGACATATCCAAATGAATTCTGGTCCTTATTGGCAAGTGAATTTAAGAAATGTGGAATCTACTGGGATAGGGTAGCTGTTGATAAACTGTATTCAAAATCTACACTTTTCTGCCTACCTTCACTAACTACATGATCTCATGTACATATATATGATATATATAATAAATTTATCTATATATGCATATATATAATAACATAGGCATTAATTTGATACTGTTTCCTATTTCTTTCTTTTAGCCTCGATGACTTGTTTTTTTTCTTTGTAACCTCTTTGCTTCCCTTTGGAATTTAATTACATAGCTCAGTCTATTTTTTAGAGAAACATATTCAAATGTTACATCAAAATAATATAATAGCCAAGCCTCCTTAAATGAGGAATGATTTCCCTCTTTTGGCTCATGATTTACTTCTTCAGCCCTCAGACATGCCACTCTGTTGGTGGTCCTCAAGTAATGGAAAATCACAAGTTCATATAGTAGTGTTTATGCCTGTGGGTAATTACAAACTTCCGGCAACTCAAATGACCTTTTTCTTTTTTCTTTTCCTTTTCCTTTTCCTTTTCCTTTTTTCTTTGAGTCTCTCTCCTCTAGGATCACAGGTAAAAACTGAAGGTCCTTTCCCAAGGCATCTTACATTCCAAGAGAAAACCCAAAGGCTCTCATGATAGGCCTCCTTTCTGATACCATTAAGTTCTTATATTCACAATGCCCAGATAAGAGATGGGCTTTGGTTATGTCCAAGCTTCT
This sequence comes from Spilogale gracilis, assembly GCA_004023965.1. Lineage (NCBI taxonomy): Eukaryota > Metazoa > Chordata > Mammalia > Carnivora > Mephitidae > Spilogale > Spilogale gracilis. The sequence continues at coordinate 5,289 of PITA01005387.1, forward strand.
TTGAGTGACAGAGACCTTAAATTCTCACACTTGGGAATGACAGGGGTTTGACATAAAGCCATCATCTTTTCATAGTGTTTTATATTTACTCTAAAACTTTTCATTGTAAAGCCACTCTCATTTAACCCTAAATCTAAAAAAGAATACTTGTACGTGACAGATGACCTGGATACGAAATTCAATTGGAAATGAATATGATACTAAATGCAACTAGAAACAATTTACGTTGTTATTTTGCATTTCCGTAGAGTATGTTATGCTTAAAGAATTGTGCAAGTACAAGTCAGAGGATGGATGTTGCAAGGTTATTTGTGAAAGCAAATATTTAAGAAAGAAACTAAACAACCATTATAGTATTAATGAGGTTATTCAAATGACGACAAGCGCTCCATTAAATATTGTAGACTACGTAGCATAAGAAGGGATGACATAATAGTTCTGATGGCCAGCTTCCCTATAGTATCTGTTCTATGTCAGACATAGTACTGAGGGTCTCACATACATTACCCCCTTCAAGTATCACAACTACCCTATGAAGTAGGTGCTATTATCTTTCCAGTTTTCCAGAGAACAAGCTGGACACATTAGATTGAGAAGTTTACTCAACACTACACAGCCAGGAAGTGATGGGTCTACAGCCGTACGTACTGACATGGAACAACAGTACAATGTTTTATGAAGAGAAAAAAAAAACATAAACAAGGTATAAGGTGAATGTGTAAGGTTTAATTCATAGTTCTATAAGAAACAAATGTGTACTTGTGTGGGTGTACATGTTTGGTGAAAGGAAAACCAAATTTAAGTGGATAGAAACCATAATACTCCAGAGTGGGATTTAGATGTTGCGGTTTCTACTTATTGCCTGATACACTACTGTATACCTTCTAAAAGCTTATTATAATATATATATATATATGTTTACATTTGCAGTTTATACTTTTAAAGTAATTAGAATTTGAATGAGGATACTATCATAATATGAAAAAAAAGCCAAGACATTTTTCATACCTCTGTTGAAAAGAACACTAATTCCAAACACTTGTTTATACTGGTGGTAATTAGTTATTTCAGTCTTTGAAAACTATTATTTACTATCAAAAATACTATTTTAAGGGCGCCTGGGTGGCTCAGTGGGTTAAAGCCTCTGTCTTCGGCTCAGGTCATGATCTCAGGGTCCTAGGATCAAGGCCCACATCGGGCTCTCTGCTCAGCAGGGGAGCCTGCTTCCTTCTCTCTCCTTCTCTCTGCCTGCCTCTCTGCCTACTTGTGATCTCTCTGTGTGTGTCAAATAAATAAATGATCTTTAAAAAAATACTATTTTAAAATATTTGATTAATGAATTTCTTTCTACATTTTGCTGCATCGATTTCCTTCCTCTCATCCCTTTACCTCTTAACCCTCCCACTGCATCTTCTTCCCCATGTTACAGTTTTCTCATGTGAGAGAAACACATTTCAGACGTCACCATCTGGCTTTCCATTTTTAAAGTTTATTTAAGTACCAGAAGATGTTGCCAAGAACGCAAAACTCTGCTTGCTTAGCTGAGACGAGCTCCAGTCTGAGAGAGCTTTCTGGTCTGGCAGGGTTAGAGAAGACAAAAAGGCGAAACTCCTTACTGTAAATAGTTGACACTAAACAACATTATCCACTCAGCTGGCATCTGATGGATATTATTTATCGCATCATTCTCAATTTCTTTCAGGAGATTTTTAGAAACTATACTATGCATCCTATCTTTCCATCAACTTACAGTTTGTGACAAATTAATTTCCATGGAAACTGATACAGGGGAAAGTATGATTTTGTTGAGACGTTGTAATGAAATTAGGTAATGAAACAGAGACAAAACACAGAGAAACCCATTAATAACTCACTTTCAACAACATTAAAACAGTGTCTAAACATATCTCATCAAAAAAAATTTTGTTGTTATGTTAATTGGTAGACATTTTTGCTTTTATAAGGGATAAACAACTTTTCCTAAAATACAAGTGTTGGCTCAAAAGGACATAAGGATTTAAACAACTATCAATCATTATTTTCCAGATACTTCTATATGTTTTGATTTGAGTATTAACGTACAATCTGTTCTCTAATAAGCAAAGCAATATATCCACTGGTCTGCTAGATTAAAAAGTCATAAACACAAATATAATGGAATATGCATCATTTCCTTTGGAATTTATGATGTTATATTTTGCACAATTCCCTAAAGAGTGAGGGAAAAAAAATCAAGCAATCTTTGATATGCAATATAAATAATTCCCCAAAGAAATCACAAGAACTGTTTTGTTTATTTTTGCTTTAAGTATGCAAATATATTCCTTATCTGTACCTTAACTTTGGCTACTCATAAACATCCATTGCTTAAACAAGAAAAAGCTCTTACTTACGAATTAATTTTATCCTTTGTTGTTAGAAAAGAGAAATATGAAATGTGAAATAAAAAGGGAATAAATAAATGCAGACACTAAGCTCATCTGAAATAGGATGATACCCACATAAAAAATCTTTTCATAACCTGATATAAATATTAAAAGAACGAATAAGTGTTAAAACTATGTCCTCTATAATACAAAATGTTAAGACATAAAATCATGTTAAATAATTGCAATCTTTTTTCTAAAATATACTCACATCTTCTTATTTAGACAAATGCAAATAATGCCATTATCCACCATTCTTGCCTTAATAGCCTCATGTTCTTTGGTGTTGTATTGTATCAGCTTCAAGAAAGGTAAGTAAGCCAATGGCAATAACTGTTCAAAGAAAAAATAGACAATGCTCCTTACCGACACACAGGGCCGTTCTTCTCCACTACACAATTCCCACCATTTCTGCAGTAACCTAATGGACACTCTAAAAAGAGCAATCATAAAACCCACAGTTAGTTGTAAATATTATTAGAAGGAGGAGGACATATTACTGTTAATCACTGCATTAAATCTAGCCACTGAGAGTAAATTGCTTCCCAGTTGCTAAAACCACAAGAATTCCCCTTGGCTACTTGCCTGTGCCCCACAGGCTGGGTCAGTGGCCCTTGCCGCCCTTGACGTGTTCATGCTCCTCACACGCCTGAGCGGCTGACCACAAGGGAAGACTTTTTTCCCTCCCCTGGATTAGTAAAATCTACTTATTTAGAACATGTCTTCATGACATATCTGTGATTATACTGAAATCTGTTCTTTAATCCAACATTTACTGTCTTTGGTTTCCACACACTAGTCACTATCATGACAGACAATGTTTTGCATGGGTGACCTTGTCTTCTTGGTAAAATGTCACTCGTGCATGTGCATGTCCTATCTTTGCATCTGTGACAGATGTCAGCAGAGCTCAGACTGACCTTCATTGCCCTGGGTCTGCTCTCTTGCTGCTTGTATCATTCCCCTCTTCTAGGTTCGCGTCAACATTTATTTTCAAAGGTGGTTGGCTTATAGATTAAAAAGAAGCTAGGTATTCTCACGTCGGTATGACTCAGGGAGTGGTTAGTGCCTTTGCCTCTTCATGGTTCCTTCCAGTCTCCTTAGATCTTCACATCCATCCTGATCTACTAAGACCTGTTGGTTTCCCTACTCACTTAATCCCCAAATTGCTTTTCTTTTCTTTCTTTTTCTTTTTTTAAGAACTTCTCTCTTACAGGATACCATTCTGCCCTGGTTGGGCTGTCTTAAATTCAACACTTGCTGGATACCTGTAATTCAGCCTGTCTATTCTAAGCATCTGTTAATGTCTGGCACTAGGCTAGGCACTGGATATAAACGATACAGGAAGTTTACAGAATTGCTCAAACTACAAGCATCAGAGCCTGAGGAAGAATCTCAACTCAACTCAATTAGCTGAATATAGGATAAGGTTGTTAATCTCTCTGTGCCTCTGGTTCCTCTCTGTCAAACTGGGTTAGAAACAGTACCTATCTCACAGAGTTGTTGAGAATGTTAGAAAACACCTAGCTCGTAGCATGTGCTTAAGAAATGTGAACCTAAAAATGAGACAATTGTGGTTTTTGCTCTCATTGACCTTCCAGCTTCAGAAAAATGCAAAAAAAGAAAAAAAAAGACTAGGGAATTAAAATACAATATTAAAAGTAGTATCACTTGGGATGGATGTAACAAGTGCAACGGAAGTACCCAGAAGGGCACCTAAATCAAAATTGCAGAATAAAAAAAAAAAGTTTTCCAGAAGAAAATCAGGCATTCATTGGGGTTTGAAGGCGGCTCAGCCTGCCTGGACAGATAATGTGAAGAGAGTATGGGAGAAGGTCAGAGACACACAGGGGCCAGATCATAGAGGCTCAGTGATTAGTTAAAGTTTTAACTGAGACGGCCAGAATTTTAAGAATCTAAGTGCATATTTCATGTTTTAAAGATAATTCTGGATCCAGTATGTAAAGTCAACAAAAAGGCTAAGACTAAAATTCAAGATCCCAATTAAGAGCTTTTTGTAATACTCCTGTAAGAAATGGTGATTGCTTGGGGCGCCTGGGTGGCTCAGTTGGTTGGGCGACAGCCTTCGGCTCAGGTCATGATCCAGGAGACCCCGGATGGAGTCCCATCATCGGGCTCCCTGCTGGGCGGGAAGCCTGCTTCTCCCTCTCTCACTCCCCCTGCTTGTGTTCCCTCTCTGGCTGTGTTTCTCTCTGTCAAATAAATAAAATCTTTAAAAAAAAAAAAAAAAAAGAAATGGTGTTTGCTTGAATGAAAGGGATAGAGTAGGAGGCTGAGAACTGTGGGGATATGTAAGATATTTAAATGTTGTTATTAAAAGATCCTGGTGATTATTTGGAAGAATCAACGATGATGTTTAAGTTTCTGGCTGGGCCTCTGGCTAGTTGGTGGTTTAATTCACTGAATTGGGGGATCTGTGGGGAAGGGAAAATTTATAGGGAAAGATGCTGGTGTTTTAAGTGCCTAATGTGACATCCAAGTGGAAGGATTTATTGGGTAAAATTATTTGCAGGTCTGAAGCTCAGATAAAATATGGGCTAGGTCATGGATTTGAGGCTTCAGATTTCTCCCTCTGCCTTTCAGCTATCATCACTTCTCATGCTTGTCCCTCAAAAATCACTTGAGATCATTTTTTTAGGTCTCATGATGTCACAAAGATACAGTCTTTGTCTTTACAGGGCAGATTTACCTTAGTAGAAAGAAAAATAGTTTACCTGGGCAGAGAAAGGATGATGATAATGAACAACAGTAGAGAAGTAATAAGGGGAGGGGCGCCTGGCTGGCTCAGTTGGTTAAGCAACTGCGTTAGGCTCAGGTCATGATCTCGGAGTCCCGGGATAGAGCCCCACACTGGGCTCCCTGCTCAGCAGGAAGCCTGCTTCTCCCTCTCTTACTCCCCTTGCCTGTGTTCCCTCTCTAGCTGTGTTTCTGTCAAATAAATAAATAAAACCTTACCAAAAAAAAAAAAAAAAAAAAAAAGAGAGGGGCACCAGGATCAAGCCCTGCATAGGGCTCTCTGCTCAGTGGGAAGCCTGCTTCTTCCTCTCTCACTCCCCCTGCTTGTGTTCCCTCTCTAGCTATGTTTCTCTCTGTCAAATAAATAAAATCTTAAAAAAAAAAAGTAGTAAGGGGAGACAAAAATTTCATGTAGGAAAATATCCCTCGGAGGAAAATTTTGAAGGGCAACTAGAGAGAGTCAGATTATGCAGCCAGTCACTGAACACTGGAAGGGGGCAGAAGAGGGAGAACAAAAGAGGAAAAATAGAAAAGGAGGAAGGTTGGAGCATGGAAACAAATTTGCAATATACCATGTGTCTGCTGTACATTTTTTGTCAAAGTTTTCCCAGGATATGCACTTCCAGGGACACAGCTGGCCCCTGAACAACATGGGAGTTTGGGGCATTGACTTTCACACTGTTAACAATGCATAGATAACTTTTAACTCCCCCAAAACTTAACTACCCATCGCCTACTGTTGACTGGAAACCTTACTGATAACATAAACGGTTGGTGGACATATCTTTTATATATGATGTGTATCCTAAACTGTGTTTCTTCAATAAAGTAAGCCAGAGAGAAGAAAATGCTATTAGGGAAATGATAAGGAAGAGAAATTGCATTTCCAGTACTTTCCTGTAAGATCTCTGCCTGTAAGTGGAGCCACACAGCTCGAACCTGTGCTGCTTAAGGGTCAACTGTAGTTCCAAACTTGCATTCCCTCCTCCTCCCTATGTCATTACAATACGGATCTATGGTACTAAAGATGAGGGTACAGCTACACCCCTCAGGCTTTGGGACACGCTCAGCCGAACAGATGTGAAATTTCCTTCCTAAACAAGAAATTAGCTGCTTTGATAAATAGCCCACTACCATGATAAAGCATAAATAGCTACAAACCTTTTAGATAGACCATTTTATGGTTATGTTTGGTCTTAAGTACAATTTCAGTCTTCCTCAATAAGGGCTTTGTTTTTGTAAGAAAAAAAAAAACTACAGAGTGGTTGATGTTGCAGAACATCAAAATGCACACAGCTGCACACTTGTTTTCCTGGGGTCATCAGTATTTACCTTGATTGCTGAGAGTAAAACACAGGCTTGCTTTACCTCAAAATAATGTGGAAATTTAAATATGCATTTTATGGCACTGGATAATGGAGCACAGTGGAAAGGAAGCAGTGGCCAGCATTTTGGAGGAGAGACTATTTGTAGATTACCTCCATAAGAAGTTCTTTTCAGTTTCTGCTTAGACCCAGGTTCTTAATCCATAAGATGGAAAGACACAGGAGAACATATTTTTACCTTTACTTTACTCAAAAGAATTTAAAGTAAGGAACAGCTGAAATGGGTAGGGAGATGTCTATGACTAGTTAGCAATGGGGAGATTACATACTTCCAGGATATGAGTAGATCTCAAATGGCAAGTTGGGATCTATGGGGTTGAAGTAGGGCCTCAGGCTCTTTCGCCACATCAGTGTCTCACCACCTTGTGCACTGCACTGGTTATTACGACCATGTATCTGGGGGCCAGTATGACACAAGTGACTACATAGAAAGAGCATTCTATGAAGAGTGCAGGTTCAATTCCACTCTGGTATATCACTCTGGAAAAGCAGAAACACATAAACTAGATGCTTATCTGTGTGTATGTGTGTGTGTGTGTGTGTGTGTGTGCGCGCACGCGCATGTGATCTCTTTCAATGTATATGGAGTACTAGGAAGTGAGAGCTATTGTATGGTGGGTTGCTGGGAAGACTGATTGTCACATGAGTCCTGGTTTTCCCTCATTGACATCTGGCTCAGTTAATGGGTTGTGTAACTTCGGGCTAACCAGTTGACAGTTTCTCGTGTTTAAAGTGAGAATTGTATCTATCACCTTGCCTTCTAGGGCTGCCGAGAGGATAAAATGAAATGTATCTGTAACATTTCTATACTAGTGAGTGATATGAATAATATATTAAATAATTGTTCTTAGCCAGTTCTCTATATTTGGCAATTCTTTAAATCGCCCATGAAACCTAATTTACCACTGCTCTCTCCAGCTTTTCTTTTCCTTTTCCTTTCTACCATTATGAACACCATTACCACTATCATTTACTGAAGACCTGCTCTGTGGCAAGATTGTCCTACAAGTTTTACTGGCATGACTTCATTTAATCCTCAGAGTATTATGTGCTGTACACATACAGATCCTTTTTCACAGAAGAGGAAACTGGTTCATAATATAACTTGCTCAATTTAATAGGAAAGGAGCAACAGATATTGAACTAAATTCCAGTCCGCTAACTCCAAATCCTGTTGGTTTAAAAATGTCAAATGATCTGCTATTCAGGTCAGAGTTTCTATATAAACTCTTGTTGTTCCTGATATTATGATCATGAACTTCTCTGAATGGTACAATATTTACGCACTGTCATGAATTAAATACGCACATTTAAGAACTTGCCGTAGTTTCAGGAGCTGTATGGATCTAAGAGTCTTCCAGAAAACCAAATGGCTTGGTGCAGTAAACCAAATACCTAGTGGGCATAGATTGTTCTCTTTATCTTGAAATCCCAGCACAGGGACTGCAAGCAAGATTAACTGTGGCTTATAAATCTGGCACAGCTCTATAGTGTTTTGGTTGTGTGAATGCTTCAAGTAAAAAATGTTCTTGTTGAAAAAAACAGTAACTCTAACTGAGGGTATTCATTTAAAATACAGCAAAAGGGAGATGGAGGAGGATGGGTGAAACAGGTGAAGGGGACGAAGAGCACACTAATCAAGGTGGGCACCGAGTGCTGAGCAGCAGTGCTGGGTCACCGTGTCGCACACCTGAAACTGACCTAACACTGTCCGTTGAAACTACTGGAATTAAAATTAAAAAAAAATTAATAAAAATAAAACCTTCTGAAACATTATTACATTACTACTATTATTAAATAATATATTAAATTGTATTCATAATATCCCATTCCACAACTTAATTGTTTTTCAAAGATTTTATTTATTTATTTGAGAGAGAGAATGAGCACGTGTGGTGGGGGAAGGGAGAGACGAGGGGAGAGGGAGAAGCAGATTGCCTACTGAGCAGGGAGCCTTATGCGGAGACCCCTAGATGCTTAACTGACTGAACCACTCAGGCATCCCTACAACTTTATATTTTCTAATGCCTTTTCCTAATTCTCCTTCAAAGGATGATCATAATTATAGTATCATCTGAACATAATTTTCATTAACCCCCACTGCTATGGATGACGGGAAAAAGATTCCTAATTTAAATTACGCTAGACACACGGGGTGCGTGGGTGGCTTAGTTGGTTGGATGACTGCCTTGGGCTCAGGTCATGATCCCAGCGACCACATGATCCCATTGAGCCCCACATCCGGCTCCCTGCTTGGCTGGAAGCCTGCTTCTCCCTCTCTCACGCCCCCTGCTTGTATTCCCTCTCTAGCTGTGTTTCTCTCTGTCAAATAAATAAAATCTTTAAAAAATAAATAAATAAATTACCCTAGGCACATTCTGTTCAATAATTTTCTGTTGTATAAGCAACCGGAACTTGAAAATAATATGGCTCTAACAACTAGGGAACACACAGGCCTCATCAAAATATGCTTAACCTGTAACACTTAACACAGGGCCTGAGGTCAGTGTTGCTGTTAATGACTTAAACTTCAGGTGAGGGGAGACCAGATGCTCACCACCTGCTGTGTGACCAGGGACACTGTTGGATGCTGTCAGGATTGGGCTCATAAAGTCCACGAAATGCTATCTATAAAGGGACGTGATGTTTGGAAAGAAAGAGGAAGGTGTCATGGGTGTTGACGCCTCTTAGTGTGGATTAAGCCAAGACATATTCTAAAACACAGAAGCATCGACTTCATCATATTTGACAAACTAAAAAGCAGAGAAAACATAAATAGAGAACAAAAATATAATGTGAATTTTATTTTTGAAAACCATTTCACTGTAACCCAGTAGCTGCGACAGTATGACGCGTATTTTGTAAACGGACTGTGAATACACTGGTGAATGACTACAGTAGATGCGCAGCCGGCACGTGCTCTCTGCTATTACCTCCAGGCTGTCAGTCACTCGGGAGGAAGGACCGGTCTTCTGTTTCCGACCAGAGTTTTAAAGGTAAAATATGTAAAATCAGACAATAAACCATACCATGTTATAATATATTTGTTCTCACTGAGGACTATTCTGAACAAAATCTCACCTTTATGCCAATAAATTTGGGTACTGGACATCAGTGCTTTGTCTTAACAGTTTCAAAGAATAAAACTATCTTGTTAATATCTTTCTTACTCTGAAAAGAAAGTGAAAGCATTTCCTTTTGGGTATCAGTCTGATGTAGAAGCATGCCTGGCATAGTATTAATAGCAGAAAGCATTCATCTTTGCATAGTTTATGGGACCAGATTTGCTTGCTTCTTGATTTCCTTTTGTACTCATAAAATTCAGTGCTCTGTGAGTATTCATTTCGGCAGCATAAAAAATAAGACTTTTTTGCGCTGTGGTTTGATTATAATTATTATGCTTTTGTCACTTACCTCATAAGAGTCTACACTCTTGAAAGATACAGAGAATATATTCTCACCTAGTTTTGATAAAATATCTCCAATTTACTTAGAAAATATAATTGAATTTATCTTTTAGTACCAATTGATCTTTTAGTCGTGAGAGATTTATATTGCCCCTACCTGTCTATTATTTCATAGATCTCCTGCATTAATTAAAAGTTCAATTACCCAGAAGAGATGTTAACAATGGACTATAATAAATTAGAGAATTTTAAAGGAGTTTTGATAAAAGTATATAATCACAAACATACATTATCAGCTCTGATAAATATTCCAGGGTCAGGAGAGAAAAAAGTATAAAAGTCAGTCAAAAGCTTAATAAATTGACTTTTAAACATGACTAGATCATGCAAATAGCTCTTACGAAGAAGTGGGAAAAATCATAATTAAAAAATTAATAACATGATTGTTTCCTTAGTTTAGAAACCAAGCAATTTACATCAGAGATTACCAAATACTAATAACTTTAAGTTAACTTAAAGTTGTCTGATTTTTCTTCATTTGAGAACATCATTTATATAGAATAAGCCTGAGTTCGTTAAATATTTGTAAGATTTTTTTATGTGTAGCAATGTTAATATTCTTCCTGACCCAAACCAATAACAGAAATTCAATTATTCCGTAATTGGCAATTATTTCGAATTTTTAGTTTTGATATTTTAATCATCTGCAGGGTTAAGTAACTGCCTTATATTGTAATGAATAAGTTAATGGAAACAGAGTACCTGAGCAGCTAGACTCATCGAGCTGGGAATCCACGCAGTTGGCCACACCATCGCAGCGCTGGTGAACCGGGACACAGCTGTTCGAGGACGTGCACATCAACGCACCATCAGAACAGCTCCCGTTGGCTGTGGGGGGGGGAGCAGAGAATCATCATTTATTTTAAATGGATTTCTTCTATAATAAGGCAGTTTATTGTATCACCCCTCCTCTTTCTAGTCCTGTATTTAAATTCTATATTATAGTTCTTTTTGATTCTTCAAAAAGAAGTCTGTTGATAGAATCGTTTCCCTGCTGTGCACTATGTCCTATTATACAGGTGTGTGGATAAAGTATATGTATACTATGTAGTCTGAATTGATTTTAGGCGAAACTTCTATGTCCAGGCAGAGCTCTCTGTGCCTCTGTTGCTCCCCGAATGTCCCTGCCATTATGCTCATGTGAAATGACAACAATCATTACTTGAAAGTTCATCGATTTCCACATGGTTGTGTCCCGAGTGGTCACGGGGTACATGACGTAGGTCACTGTGGCTCAGTGTATTATGATTCTGTGTCTTCCAGCATGGGACATTTTACTAATTCCAGTCGGCCTGACTTCAAGAGACAAGCCTAAGTCTTGCTCATAAGATGAGCTGTTTCAGAAAAATGACTTCACTGATGCTAACCAAGGGCACTGATGCTTCCATAGCAATCTAGTTCTGTGAAGTATTGACTTCGCCCAGATGCTAATCTTAGTCCTGAAACTGTATTTTTTTTTTACTTTAAATTTATTTTATTTTTTCAGTGTTCCAAGATTCAGTGCCCATGCCTCACACCCAGTGCTCCATGCAGTAGGTGCCCTCATACCCACCACCAGGCTCTCTCATCCTCCTACCCGCTCCCTCCAAGTCCCTTAGTTTGTTTCTGTGTCCAAAGTCTCTCATGTTTCATCTCTCTCCCTGAATTGTCTTCCTCTCCCTCATTCTATTGTCTCATCAGGACTATAATTTCCTGTAAAACAGTAATAATGTTTAGGCTTTTTTTTTACAAGTTAGTGCTGAACCAGAACCCTTCATTCCAGGCTGCCATTAGGCATCTCTCATCTTGCATTTGCTTGAGAACCTAGAAATCGGCAGGCGTGAGTTTCATGCCTGATCTCTATTCTCTGGTTCTACTCAGTTTTGTCCCACACTGAAACCTGTCATGGCTCTAAACCTTTTTATGTGATAGCTTTTCCATCTAGCTTTGCTGTGTTTGGAATAGAGGGAATGTTGAAGCATGGGACCACTGCACCATCTTGTCAGGAATTCAGATTTAAAAAGCAAGAAATAATAATGATGTTGATTACACTGATTTTCTATCCCTGATCCTTTGAGTCCTAGGGTTCCTCAGAGATAAGTGGAGGGTGGTTTTGCTTTTCTCTGACTTATCTAATGGTGTAACATATAATACCTTATTTGAACATTTTAATCCAAGCTCGTTACTAGAATTTTTTTTAAAAAAGGACTGACCTGGGAAGTTACTTCTACTAGGGTAAAGACAAGTTTAAACTTCTCAAGCTAAACTGATATTTTATTGACTCAGGTATAAATATCCTCATGAATGGGTCTTACACAAATTTTGGCAGTATTATTATGATTTTTTTTCTCTTTAAGTATATTTATGGGCTGGAATTGTTTGAGTTATCATAGATTATTGACATAGTTTGACAGCTACCTATCGAAATTACACTTCAAGTTGGACATAAGATGTTTTTAAGAGTGTGTCTTTCCACTAATTAAAAATGCTACCTCTGAAAATTGGAGTGATGCTTTGCACTGAGTAATCCTGTGGTGCTAGAGCTCCAATTCCCACCAGAAAATAGTATGGAGCTGCTCCTACATGTAAGACTCTATGCTTAGCACTTCAACTGGAGAATGCAGGGGAATACCCTCCAGAAAGAGTGACCAGAAAAAAAAAAGGGTAAAAGAGTGACCAGAACATTTATAGCAATAAAAGCAAAATGACAATATGAGAGCAGTTGAGTTCAAATAATAATAAAAAGAAATGCCATAAGGTCAGACTTAATTGTCAAAGCATTGGTACAGATAAGTATTATAAAAATAAGAGGTTCCTTTAGTGCATGGAAATCTGTAAAGACTGAAGGAGTAGAGTCTTGAGATGTTTTAAATTGTCATGTTTCTAGTAAAAAGCCATTTAGCAGAGTGGGAACAAAATCTATAAATGGGGAATCAATAAGTTTGACATTAGAACAGTGAATAAGGCAGTTTGCTTTTCACTGGGGAGTGTGTGTAAGGAGGTAGGGCAGACAAGCTTAAAAACCACGTCTAAACCAGACTGTAGAAATGGTGAAGGTCCCAAAAGAGATGATCTTTAAGCTCTTGCAAAAGGTTATATAATTTTAAGATCTACATTGACAAGATAAATGATACTGCAAACCAAGTAAACTAAGAAAAAGAATAATCTTCCAACTCTTCTAAGATGAAGAATATGTACATACATACATGCAAACCTATGCATTCATGTGTGTGTGTGTGTGTGAATACACATTTTTATCATCGTTTTGCATTGCAAGGGGCTGAGAAATCATATAAGATGACAGTTTTTAGGGGTTTTATTTTTTTTTATTTTTAAAAAGACTTATATATTTGAGAGAGAGAGAGAACACAAATGTAAGGGGCAGAGATAGGGAGAGAGAATCATAGGCAGACTATGCCCTGAGCAGAGAGCCCAATATGGAGTTGCTCTCATGACACTGAGATCCCAACCTGAGCTGAAACTAAGTGCTGGATGCTTAACCGATTGAGCCACCCATGCACCCCAACAATTTTAAGGTTTTAAATAATATAGTATGTTGAAATTTGTAAACAAAGCTGATAGAAAATATTCATCAACACTTCTACTCTTGAAAATACTAACGCATCCATATTCCTTTACCCAATTTCCAGTGTGACTGATAGCTTATTTTCAAACTGACTGTATGATGAAGAGCTCTAACTTGTAACTGCTATAAATCCTCAGCTTTGGCCCAAATACCATCAAAACACATAAAAAACTTGTAACAAAATAAATGGTTTCAATTTATAAAAAGTCTTACTTTTCCATAAGCATGAGCCCATTGAGAAAGCTTACAATTGACAAAACTTACAATTAAGAGTTAAAAATTAGATGTTTATGAAATTTAAAACTAAAATCTTAGTTACTATGGCATTTAAAATAGTATAACATTAAAGTTAGTAGAAATTTATCAATATTCTTTTATTTTATTTTGCTTAATTTATTTTTTCTTTAAAGATTTTATCCATTTGGCAGGGAGAAATACAGCTAGAGAGGGAACACAAGCAGGAGGAGTGAAAGAGGGAGAAAGAAGCCGAGCAGGGAGCCTGATGTGGGGCTTGATTCCAAGACCCCAGGATCATGACCTGAGTTGAAGGCAGACATTTAACGACTGAGTCACCCAGGCGCCCCTCAATTTCTTTTTATTCATTCATTCATTCATTCATTCATTCATTCATTTATTTATTTATCTATCGATCTATTTATTTATTTATTTAAGATTTTATTTATCTGACAGAGAGAAACACAGCGAGAGAGGGAACACAAGCAGGGGGAGTGAGAGAGGGAGAAGCAGGCCTCCCGCCTAGCAGGGAATCCGATGTGGGACTTGATCCCGGATCGCCGGGATCATGACCTGAGCCGAAGGCAGTCACTTAACCAACTGAGCCACCCAGCCACCCCTCAATTTCCTCTTAAAAGTAGGTGGCAAATAAATTATGAATAGCGAGTAGTATTTATTGAAACCCACACATCAAAGTACATCGTACTGAATATAGGAAAATTCATCAAACCATTACTTTCTGGGGCGCCTGTGTGGCTCAGCTGGTTGGACGACTGCCTTCGGCTCAGGTCATGATCCGGGAGACCCTGGATCGAGTCCCACATCAGGCTCCCTGCTTGGCAGGAAGCCTGCTTCTCCCTCTCTTACTCCCCCTGCTTGTGTTCCCTCTCTGGCTGTGTTTCTCTCTGTCAAATAAATAAAATCTTTAAAAACAAAACAAAAAACAAAACCAAAAAACATTACTTTCTTTTTCCCCTTCACTATGACTACATATATGACAAAGAAAAATTCCAAAAGTACTCCAAATAATCTATATATAAAATTTATAGGAAACTCAGATTTCAAAATTTCCCTGGACAGTATCTACTTTCATCATATTCAAAAATAATGGTTTAATGTCTATAAAAATACTCATTTCAAGTGGCCATCCTAGAGTTTGACACTCTTTCTTACCAAAATAAGCCAAGTAACACTGAACATTCTGTGGCTTTTAGCTCCTTCACTCAGGTATCCGAGATTCATTAAACACAGGCAATTCGGGAAGGGTTCACTGGAGTTACTTTCCTAAAGCAAAATTCCTTTTATAAATTATTGTTGCTGGCATACAAAATATACACACAAGCAAAATACATGAGTCTAGGGATGTGCATTCATTTACCACTCTGATGAAAACTCATGTATGCAGTCCACAATTTCTAAGAGCAGAGTGATCATGGTCTTGTACCCTGAAAATGAAGGCTATCAGCTTTTCTTTTCTTTTCTTTTCTTTTCTTTTCTTTTCTTTTCTTTTCTTTTCTCTTTTGAGATTTTATTTATGTATTTCGCAGAGAGAGAGAGAGATCACAAGTAGGCAGAGAGAGAGGAGAAAGCAGGCTCCTTGCTGAGCAGAGAGCCCAATGTGGGACTCAGTCCCAGGACCCTGAGATCATGACCTGAGCCAAAGGCAGAGGCTTTATCCCACTGAGCCACCCAGGCGCCCTAGCTTTTCAAGGCATGCCCATACCTAGCACAAAGAAGGGTGGATATTTACTCTATCCTTAAATTAAAACCAACTGCTACTCGGGTGCCTAGGTGGCTCAGTGGGTTAAGCCACTGCCTTCAGGTCATGATCCTGGAGTCTGGGGATCGAGGCCCCCATCAGGCTCCCAGCTCCAAGGGGAGTCTGCTTCTCCCTCTGACCTTCTCCCCTCTCATGCTCTCTCTCACTCACTCTCTCTCTCTCTCTCAATAAATAAATAAAATATTAAAAAAACAACTACTACTCTTACTGAAATATCTGAAATAAAAAAATTTAAATAATTTTTATAAAACTATAAAAACAATTTAACAGGGAAAGAATAAGAGTGTATGATGTATAGTATACAATTGACTGTATTCATCCAATTCTCCAATATCCCTGGAAAATAGACCATCACCATGATTTTAACGTTGAATAACCTGAGGAACACTTTCGTGAGAAGCTGTCACATGCAGAGGGATGATCTTTACACCATCACTGAGAAGCACACAGGATGCTGGGACCACAGCTAACATATTTAAAAGCTAAAAATAAAAATATTGATGATAAAGGTTGATTCACAAATCTGAGGAGCTTGACCCTTTCTAAATCTTCCAAATGGCAATCAAATTCATAAGACACATTGACTACTACAGGAATATAAAGTTAGCATGTTAGGTAGACCATCCACATCCTATCTTTTTCACAGTCACATCCATCACTGAGAGAGAGCTTCCATGGGCCTCTCATGAAACTTTTTGCACCTTCTCTGGTCTCGGGACCCAGGAGGCTCAATTATAAAGGACACATCCGCATGCTTCTTTGTCCTCTAGCTTCTCCCTGGGTTTGGCTGATGTACAGAACCAGCAAGAGGTAACATGGGTGGAAGAGGCTGAGAGATCACCATGGGCTAGCCATGTCCTGATCTTGTATCAAGCAGCCCTCTTTGATTCTAGGTTAAGACAAATCGTCCTTCCCTCTCACATCTTTTGGTCTATGGGTGATAACAGCTCCTGCTTTTACTACCTGTTGTGGTTTCTTTCTGCATACTATTTCCCTAAATAATCCCTTTATTAAATAATCTCAAATTTTACAGTATCAATGTCCCATCTGTGTCTTGCCAGGATATTGACTGATATAACATCTGATGAACTAGGGGAATATCAGTAAGAGGAATGCTCCTAATTTTGTGCTATTTTCCCTTATAATTAAACCATACTTCTTTTTTCTTTTCTTTTCTTTAAGGAAAGGGGGATCCTTTTGGTAAAGATGTACCACTTCAGTTTATTTTAAACAATGTTTCCAATGGAAAGATAATATTAAATATGAATTCTTTTTAATGCTGAACTCATCACAGGTTTATATAAACATTCTGATCACTCGAGCACTTATTTTTGCAAGGATAAAAGGCCTTTAAATACCATTTGCTATTGATTTCCCTGCTTAAATTGCAACTACTTCAGAATCCTTATTCCTACAACAGTTAAATGTGTGCAAGGCTCTCAAAACCAACCAACTTAAAAAACAAAATTAAAAACCTCTTATTTCATCCTATATCATTCTAAGTGCCAACTTCTTGGAAGAGTTGTCTACAATTGCTTTATCTCTTTGACTACTTTCTCTATAAAAGACTGGCTTCAGAATTCTGTCCTTTCTGTCCACAGCAAGTTCTCTTTCCAAGATTACCAGGAGTTCTGCGGTGATTTTCCCTATCCATAGTTTCTAGGCCTAATCTTACATGATCTCTCAAAAATATTCAAACCTGTGACTGTTCTCCATACTTAAGGCTTCCTACATTTCATTTATGGTTATCACTCTCTTTTCACTGTCCTCTTGTACCTTTGACCACATCTCAGGGTTTTCCACCGTTGGTTTTTTTCTTAACTGCCTCCACCTTTTGCCTTCCTCTCTATATTTTCTCCTCCATAACCACAGCTACAAGCATGTATGCTGAGGGCCATGTGATTTACATAAATTGCTTTATCTCTTTCCTGAGCTCCACATAGCCAATGTGAATACACTCTAACTATCTCCATGTGAATGTGCCATAAATATGACAATCACAACATGATTAAAAATGAAGCCATGATCTTCCCCTAAGAAGTGCTTCTCTTCCCGTTTTCCCCAGCTCAGGAAATGGCACATTTGCTGTCCTGTTGCCCAAATCAGAGACTTGGAAACTATTCTTGACTCTTTTCTCTTCCTCTTCACCTGAACATCCCTAAAGTTTAATCAAAATCTTTCCTTCACACCGTTTCCCAATCGTGCATCCGTGTACTACCTGACTGGGGGGCGGGGGGAGAGTGGGGGGTGATGGGGGAGGAAGGACTCTGCAAGTTCTAGTCCCTGCTTATCTCTCCAGACTCATTTCTACATTTCTCACCACAAATTCTACTCTAGTTATACAAAATCTGCTTCAGGCAAATAGCTTTTTCTCTATTTCCAAACCATTCTTTAGTGGAATCAAGTATCTCTACTTCTTGCCTACTGACTACTATCTCCAAATTTGCCCCTGCAATTCTTATTAAAATTTACAGATTCCCTAGGACCATTGTTAGGAAGTACCCTACGCCACATTCAGTAACCTTGTGCTTATCTCTGTCACAGAACCTACCACATTTTTGCTTAACTGTCACCTTCAGTAATATATAATGGATCTAAAACCTGAATTGGTCTAATACCATATCCATCTTTCATCAATGCCCATACAATATGTGGCATGAATTACATTCTTAATGGCAGTTTATGAATGAAGAAACATTGAATGAAGAATTTTAAAACATTACATTTCTAAATCAATAGGTAAACCCAGCAAAAAACAAAAACAAACAAACAAACAACCTAGTATGCCTTCAATTGTTTGGTAAACTGTCATTGCTAGGTACTTTTATTCTGTAAATTTTCCCTAGCATTTTTCCCTTATTTATTTTCATACAATTTTCCTTACAGACTCACAACTTAATTATTAAATATTTCAGATATGGATAGAAGTGATACTCTCACCATACCAGTGTATTACTAGCATGGGCTGATTTCCCTTTAAGAGCAGAACTTCAAATGTGACTCCCTCATCAAATACCAAGTTTTCAGAGTGTCTCAAAGTATAAAGACACTGTATTTTCCTAAGCTTCTATTTAAATAGCATTTTTATTTGAAATCAAATGTCATATGACTCTATTGAACTTAATCAGATTTCTATCAAGCAAATTACATTACAGCCCTGATGGGAATAGGGATAAATTTTTTTGGTAGGCTTTCTCTTCTTCATTCACTTCCATTTGTTTACCTTCCTCTAAGAAAATATTATAGGACTTGATAAGCTGGCTTTATTACAGAAAGAATATACATGTAGGAAATAACAGGGAAATTTTGGAAAACCAATCTCTCAGCCTAAACTCGGAAAAGAAGTCCACTTATTTATGACTGAAACCTTTAAACATCCAAACGCTGTCTCTTTCTTGCATTCACCTGTATTCCTTTTCTGATAGTTATAATTCCTGATGCCCACTCTAAACAAGACACTGAAATAACCTTATATTTCTTTCAGTGTCCCCTCTGATTGTTTTTTACTACTTAAAAGAGAAAAGTGGTCATGAACTTGTGGTTTGGGTAGCTCTGTCCCTGCGACCAACGTCAAATCCAGAACACAGGATAACGCCAAGCAAACACATAACTGAATGAAATGGTAGTGATGCTTTGACTCACCAGGCTTTTGTGCTCACCTTAATGATTTGTGTAATTACACTCTCTCTTCCTTATACGAATAGGTTAGTTATAATCAAAGTGGAAGGTGCTGAATGCCAGGCTGAGGTCTGTCCATGTATTCTCTCAAACCCTCCCAGCCCTAAAAGGCAGTATTACATGGATGATGAGACTAATTCTAATCACTTTCCCAGGCCTACACATGTAGTAAGTGATAAGGATGATATTCAAACCCATGTCCTTAGGATTTATTATTCCATGAACTCTTAATGACATGATATCTACCCAGGTAGTAGTCTAGGTCCAACCTCTATCTACATATATTTATGAAAATGAATATTTGCCTATAGCCCTGTGCTTAAGTCATCTTCAGAAATGCTTACATTGGGAAGAAAGAAATGTCCTCAATCCATCTTCACAAACATTTGTTAAAATGTTAACAAGTTCCATTTACAATTGCATCAAAAAATATCTAAAAACATGGGCACCTGGGTGGCTCAGTTGGTTAAGCGACTGCCTTCGGCTCAGGTCATGATCCCGGAGACCCTGGATCGAGTCCCACAGCGGGGTCCCTGCTCGGCGGGAAGCCTGCTTCTCCCTCTCTCACTCCCCCTGCTTGTGTTCCCTCTCTGCCTGTGTTTCTCTCTGTCAAATAAATAAAATCTTTAAAAAATATATATATCTAAAAATAAATTTAACCAAGGAGGTAAAAGATCTGTATGCTGAAAACTATAAGACGTTGATGAAAGAAATTGAAAATGACACAAATGGAAAGATATTCCATGCTCATGGATTGGAATAATTAATATTGCTAAAAGGTCCAAAATATTCAAAGCAATCTACAGATTCAATGAAATCTCCATCAAAATGCCAATAGTATTTTCCACAAGATTAGAACGAATAATCCTAAAATTGTAGAAACCACAAAAGACTCCAAATAGCCAAAGTGATCTTGAGAAAGAAGAACAAAGCTAGAGGCATCACAATCCCAGATTTCAAACTATAGTACAAAGCTATAATAATCAAAGTAGTATGGTACCCACAGAAATCAGACACACCGATCAGTGGAATAGAAGACAGCTCAGAAATAAGCCATGCATATAAGACAATTAATTCATGACAAAGGAGAAAAGAGTACACACTGGGGAATAGACAGTCTCCCCAATTAATGGTGCTGAAAAACTGGATGGCTGCATGTGAAGGGGTAAGTCCAGAGCACTTACACCATATACAAAAATAAAGTCAAAATGGGTTAAGGACCTAAATGTAAGACCTAAAACTATACAATTAAAAGAAAACACAGGTAGTAAACTTTTGGACACTGGCTTTAGCATATTTTTCCGGATTTGTCTCCCCAGGCAAGGAAAACAAAAGCAAAAATTATCAATTTGGAGAATATGAAACTAAAAAGCTTCTGCACAAAGAAATAAACTACCAACAAAAGTAAAAAAAAAAACTACTAAATAGGAAAAGATACTTGCAAATGATGTAACTTGATATTGGCTTAATATTCAAAATACACAACTGTACGCACACACTTAATCTAATTAAAAATGGGCAGAGGACGTGACTAGACATTTTTTCAAAGAAGACATCCAGATGGCCAAGAGACATCAAAATTGCTCAACATCATTCATCATCAGGGAAATACAAATCAAAACTCCGAAGAGGTATCACCGTACACTTGTAAGAATGGCTAGTGTCAAAGACAGGATATGACAATTGTTGTTGAGGATATAGAGAAAAAAGGAACACCTGTGTACTACTGGTGAGAATGTAAAAATGGTGCAGCCATGATAAAAACAAAACCAACAAAAACAAGAAATACTACAGAGGTTCCTCAAAAAATCAAAAACAGAACTACCTGATAATTTAGAAATTCCACATCTGGGTATTTATCTAAAGAAAACAAAACGATAATTTGAAAAGATACATGCACTCCTATGTTCACTGCAGCCTTATTTGTAATATCCAAGATATGGAACCAAGCATCCACCAATATATGCATGGATAAAGAAAATGCAACACACACACACACACACACACACACACACACACACACACACACAGTGGAATATTATACAGCCAAAAAAGAGAATGAAATCTTGCCACTTGTGACAATAGGAATGGATGTAGAGGGTATTATGCTAAGTGAGATAAGTCAGACAGAGGACATGTACCATATATTTTCATTCATATGGGTACTCTTAAAAACAAGCAAAAACAGAAATAGCATCGTGAACACAGAGAACAAACTGGTGGCTGCCAGAGGGGAGAGGGGTTGTGAGGTGAACAAAGTAAGTCAAGGGGATTAAGAGGTACAAACTTCCAGTCATAAAATAATTCATGGGGATGGAAAGTATAGCATAGGAAATGTAGGCCATAATACTATAGTAACTTTGCATGGTGACAGATGGTAATTGCAACAACAAAAAAGGTAACACATACATAGGAGCATCCCTCACATGAATGGCCCAGATATAAATGAAAAAGGAAATCAAGTTTAACAGAGATAAGTGTGACTATAAAGAGACTCTTTCCAGAAATGTTAAGTAAACACAGCAAAGGAAATAGTCAATAAAACAAAAAGACAACTAACCGAAATGGAGAAAATATTTCCAAATGACTGAGTAGATAAATGGCTAGTATCCAAAATCTATAAAGAACCTAAACTCAATACCCAAAGAGCAAATAATCCAACGAAGAACTGGGCAGAAGACGCAAAGAGACATTTACATCCAAATGGCCAACAGACACACGAAAAAATGCTAAATATCACTGTGTATCAGAGAAATACAGATCAAAACCACAGTGAGATACCACCTCACACCAGTCAGAATGGCTAAAATTAACAAGTCAGGAAATGACAGACGTTGGCAAGGATGCGGAGAAAGGGGGACCCTCCTACACTTCGGTGGGAATGCAATTTGGTGCAGCCACGCTGGAAAACAGTATGGAGCTTCCTAAAAAGTTGAAAATAGAGCTACCCTATGACCCAGCGATTGCACTACTGGGTATTTGCCCTAAAGATACAGACGTAGTGATCCGAAGGGACACGTGCACCCCAATTTACAGCAGCAATGTCCACAATAGGCAAACTATGGAAAGAGTCCAGATGTCCATCGACAGATGAATGGATAAAGAAGATGTGGCATATCTATGATGGAATAGTATGCAGCCATCAAAAAATGAAATCTTGCCATTTGCAACTACATGTAGTTGCACTGGAGAGTATTTTGCTAAATGAAGTAAGTCAATCAGAGAAAGACAATTATATGACCTCACTGATATGTGGAACTCAAGAATCAAGACAGAGGATCATAGAGGTAGAGAGGAAAAAAATGAAACAATATGAAACCAGAGAGGGAGATAAACCATAAGAGATTCTTAATCTTAGGAAACAAACTCAGGGTTGTGAGGGGAGGGGGACAGGGGGCGAGCGGCTGGGTTATGGACACTGGGGAGGGTATGTGTTGTGGTGAGCACTGAGTGTTATGTAAGACTGAATGCATCACAGACCTGTACCCCTGAAACAAATAATACATTACATGTTAATTTAAAAAGTGCTAAGCAAGGTCTACATGCTTTGTTTAGCAACATAATACAAGCCACTATATTACTGATGAGAGGATCACCGGTAAGACTCTGGAGAACTCTGCTTCATCTGTCAAGCTCTCTCTAAAATTGCATTTCTTCCCTGGCACACTGAGTTAGGGAAAATAACTCACAGCAGCTGGATTCATCTTCATTAAAGTGACAGTCGGGCACTCCATCACACAGCAGGAGGGACGGGATACACCGCTCACTCGAGCACTGGAACTCCATTTTACCACAGTGCTGAGGAGGGGCGCTGAGAGAACAATCCATTTCGTCAGAGCCATCTACGCAGTCTTCCTGTCCGTTACATTTCTCCGAGACAGGGACACACTGGAGTGTGTACATACAAGAAAATTGATCAGCTTCACAGGGTGATGGCCTGGGTGCCACGGGACCTAAACGGAAAGCAAGTCATTTCATATTAGGAGAATTATCACTCTGTCCAGTGTTGAAACAGGATATATTTATTTCTGGGTAAAACTGAAACATTATGGTAATTTAAGGAAATTAATCTGCAATTAGGAATGAAAGGAGCTCTGCAAAACATCCAGATGCTAGTGGAGAATATGCTTCATCTTAACCTCAGAAACAACATTCTTAAAAAAGTGACACTTTCAAATTAAAGAAGAAATTTCGGTTTGTTGGTCTTCAATTTGACCACTAAATCAGATTTTCCTTGACAATAAATGTATTTTACGCAGTAAGCTAAGCACTTTGGAAAGCTACATTCACAATTTTCCAAGTTTCGTGAAGGGAACTGTCATTCTACTCAGGCAGTTTATAAACATTCTGTGGCCGCCACTTGGGGAATTTGGCTCCTGAGACCCTGGTCAGGGCTGAGTCACAGAAGTAGACCCCCACCATAGCTCTGTCACTGCTCTCGCCCCCAGGGCCTTGATGACAGCTCAAAGGTCATGCGCTGCCCTATCTAAGGCGCCAACGAAACCATACTGGATGGCAAGACAGTGTACCAGCAGGAATCTTGAAGATAATGTGGTTCAAACCCAACCGACTTCTTTTACAAATGGGCATCCCAAGGCCCATAAATTTTGAGTGTCCGAAGACATAATATTAGTTTAATAATTTTTTAGCACATGAAACTATTCTGCATAAATGGTTAAAAATAGCTCTAAGCTAAAACCTAAAGCAAGAGTAGAGACTGTTGACTTGCTATAATTTCCAGGAGTCAGAAATATATGAGAATATACATAAGTGCACTAATTTGCTGGAACATTATCAGTGGAATTGTCCTTACACTTCATACTGTCTCTGACAGTTGTTGATGGACTCATCAGTATATTAAGAGAAAAAAAATACAGAATAGTGGGGACCAGTTCAAGAATAGTTTTGTGCTCTCTACACTTTATAAACAACTTTTATTCATAAATTATTTGTTACATAAAAGATTACATATCATACCTTATATAGAAGATACATAGTTATAATTGCATAATTATATATACAATATAGGTTATATATTTTTATATGTAATATATGTAACATTATGTAAGAATTATAATGCAATTAATTATATAATTATATAAGAATAATTTGTTTTGTACATTAAGATGGTGATGTCAATTCATTTAAAAAAATGAAATCTGAAAGTTCTTCCCATAACTCACTCAGTAGTGGTAACATATGTAGGATATATTTAGACTCAAACTCTGTGGTGAAAGCCATATCTTTGAGGGAACCTTCCATGGAAACCAGCAGACTGAACTGGGGTAAAGGCGTCACTTGGAGACACTGCTACCTTGTTCTGACTTAACGACTGACAGGTCAGGGCAGCACACAGAGTTGCCGTGCTCCCTGCTCCCACACATACACCAGAAACCCAAACTCAGAAAGAAAATGGGATGGGGCGCCTGGATGGCTCAGTCGTTAAGCATCTGCCTTTGGCTTGGGTCATGATCCCAGAGTCCCAGGATCAAGCCCCACATCGGGCTCCCTGCTCAGCAGGAAGCCTGCTTCTCCCTCTCTCACTCCCCCTGCTTGTGTACCCTCTCTGGCTGTGTTTCTCTCTGTCAAATAAATAAAATCTTCAAAAAAAAAAAGGAAAATTGGATTTAAGTTTTTATACCTACACACACACACACACACACACATACACACACACCATTAGAGT
Source organism: Spilogale gracilis (assembly GCA_004023965.1). Lineage (NCBI taxonomy): Eukaryota > Metazoa > Chordata > Mammalia > Carnivora > Mephitidae > Spilogale > Spilogale gracilis. The sequence goes on from PITA01005387.1 coordinate 30,267, forward strand.
AATCTCACATTTAAGGAAAGGCAGACATTCTTAATTTGATTTTTTTCTAAAATATTTTATGCCCTGAACTTTTATCTTTACGAGCTGAAAGAAATGAAGGAATTAATTGTCCATACTCCAAGACAAGCACAAATTCCTTATACTTCTCTCCTGTTCAGAATGGTGTGTGCTCCTTTACATTCTTCCTTATATCAGATACACAAATATAAAATCATCTCTTTCATTTGGAGGTAGCAGTTCCATTATTTCAGAATTCTTTATAGCAAAAGGTATCCAGAATTCACTTGTTCTAGGTGCTTCTTCACAAGGAAGCTGGTGGGCTCGTGCTGCCTTTTGTGGACTCTGTCTTGGACAGCCCAGGTTCGTCCGCCAGATCGAGGTGTTGTACCCCACGGGTGCCGGGAGGCTTTCAGAGAGCTCATAGCTGAGGCCAGCCCCGGGAACTGCCCTCCCGGGAACAGCTCCATTCATTGACTGGTGCACTGGGCATAAAATGGTCCAACTCCTACGCCTCGGTTAGGGACATCTCTGAAAGAACCAGTGCAGTTCCAGAACCCCGTGACATGGGCTGAAGGCCCTACTGCATCTGCCTCGCCCCCTACCATCTCTCTGCCTTGTCCCGCTCCCTTTGCTTCACAGGGCTTGTTGCTGGAAGAATTTCCAGTCAGCTTTCTGCACAGGAATCTGTGCCTGGAGGTCCACCTCCCTGGGAACCCAACCTAAGATACTCTCTAACCACCAAAATGTATCTTGTTTTAAACTGAGTTCCTCTGAATCACTTCTTAAATTTTCCACTAAAGTATTTCTGATGCAAGAGGAACATGAACTTACATCCCTGGGAGAGTCTAAATAGGCTCTTAGCCAGAAGCAGTTCTCCACACGCTCAGCATTTCTCTTAAGTCTCTTGTTTTAGCTAATGAAAACGCTCTACTCTACTAAGAATATACCCGTGCTTTTCTTTTTTTTAATATAAAAAACTTCCTCCAGGTATTCAAATGAAATGAGTACTCCGGGAAGATGTGGCATTTATATCTTCTGAATTCAATGTGTTCTGCTACACAATCCCTCTGAGAAGTTAAGAAAGTGTTCCTAAAATTTTAATAAATGGATTTCTTCTTGGGTGTCACCCATGGAGTCAGCTAATCATTACAGATGATATCTCCCTCATATAATTCTGTAAAAAATGAACAGTATTGTTCTTTTCTATAACCAGAATATTCTCAGCACCATCTTAGATACATATTACTAAATGAGAAAAAAAAAAAAAAGTCAGTCTGGAAAGGCTACATATTGCCAGATTCTAACTACATGATATTCTGGACTATCAGGGAGCACAGGGGATTTTTGGAGCAGAGAAATCCTTTCGTTGACACTATAATGGTGAATACATGTGCAAAGACTGAATGTTTGTGTTCCCCCCAGTTTCATATGCTGAAATGTGATGATATCTGGAGACGGGACTTTCCTGAGGTGATTGGCTCCTGAGGGTAGAGCCCTCATGAACATAAGTCTTGATCCTTCCACTTTGTGAGGACATAGCAAGAAAGCATCATCCAAGAGAAAGCAGCAATGTACCTCAGAATCTGCATTCTAGCCCACAACTCGTATTTGATGTTTTTCTTCTGAAATTTCTATGTTCTAGTTTCTCCAGATGCCTTCTGAAATTCAACATTTAAAGTCCACAATACTTTAGGGGTGCGTGGGTGGCTCATTCAGATAAGTGTTCAACGTGTGATTTCAGCTCAGTCATCATCTCGGGGCTGTGGGATCGAGCCGTCCGTGAGGCTCCACATTCAGCACTGAGTCAGCCTGCCCCCTCCCTCTGCTCCTCCACCATGCACACGCATGCTCTCTCTCCAATAAATAAGTCGTTAAAAAAAAAGTACACAAGACATTGATAAATAGAGAGCGCCCAGGCCAAGCACACTGACCCATTACTTACCAGGCCCCGTGAGCTGCTTAGTCAGCTTGTTTAAAACCTGTGGAACTAAAGTGCGAGGCCAGTAAACACACAAGGGGAATAGTGCCAGATCATCCCCAAGCCTAGCACGCTCTGTTGGAAATGCCCATTGTTGTTCACTATCTGAGGGGGTGCCTTTGTGGGAGAGCGTAACGCGATCAGAGCAGAACTAAGACCTAAGCCAGGAAAGCGAGCTCAAAGAGCACATCCAGGGCTAAGAGGCTCATTTCCATAAACCCCTAGGAGCACCATCGGACTAGAAAGAGGAGAGAGAGAAGGTTGCTCACACGGTGGAAACTGTGACAGTGAGACACAAGAGCAGGAAAAAAAGACACTTCAAGAAAATGGTGGACTCATTTTGACAACATGATTCACTGTTGAACTTAAAGGCGCTTCTTGTTAAGCCAACATTTCTCAGGCTGTATCTGATGGGAGGCGCTGGCTGGACCGGAGGCTGGGGCAGGAGGATGCCGGAGCCGGTGCGAAAGCTTAATGCACGTGCGCGCGTGCGCACACACACACATATACTAGCTCCTATGAGCTGTAGGGGAACGTGTCTCAAATGAATTACAAATCTAATGGGTGCTGAGCTCAATAATGAAGTGCATCTCACGCTGCAGTCTGCAACTGATGTACTCTCTGTGTGCTAGAGCCGATTCAAGGCTGTCCCAATAGTAAAGCTACACTCACACCGCATCCCACCAAGGATGATTCCTCGGGGCGAGAAGGACTGTGGGTGCACAGCTCACATCGCAAAGCGTTCCTAAGTCACGGCCTTGTTGTCTGCATCGCGTGGGGAGGGCGAGAAGCACATGAGAATTCAGTTTGGTGTGTTTCAGCAGAAAACAGGTGAAGAAAGGCTGCTTTAGAGAATGGGGATTTGTATGCCAGGTTTTTAAAGAAGAGTGATTCTGAAACCAGCAGAAAAATCCTACAATGGGAGCTCTACTAGCACCATCGAGGAGGAGCAGCCGCATCACTGCGACCGCCTACTTGCATGTCTCTGCTCAATTTTTGCTCAGAGTAGTGATTTCATACTGAGTTTGGGCAATCCAAGTCAGAGGTGGAGACGTTTCAACCTTCGTTGGAAAATACAGTGGCATCTTAATGTTGAAAGAAGCATACATGAAGTGTGCCCTCTATAAGTCTTTCTTAAATTGATGAACAATAAATGAATGGTTTATAATAGTAGTTTTACATTCCTTGATAATATGCAGTGAAATAACCCAAGTGGATAAAATAAATAATGCACTGACAAAATGGCTCTTTTCATTGATTTAATAGGCCATGAAACAGGGTAGATTAGAAAAACAGAAATGGAACAGTTCTTTAAAAAATAACCTTCCAGTGTATTTTAATAAATCTATAATTTAGCAACTAAAGCTATCACACATTCATATGGGCACTATGCGTTTTTACCAACTGCTTTGGAAGTTGGATGGGACTATACATAAAGGACTTTGACAGACAACGTTCTGTACATGAATAAATCTGCCCTTTTGGTTTTGCAATAAATCTCAGGATAGGGAAAAGAAAAAACAAAACACCTGGGATAAAGGGGAACTGACATGGTTAACTAACATTCATATTCCCAGTAACTAAGACATTCTTCTGAACACCACATTCTGTTTCACTCTGTGCTCTATGCACAGTTATAATTCCTGACATTTGGGCTATTTCTTTTTTCCTCCTACAGGATGTTGAGTTTCCTTGGTCACTCAGTTTGGGGAGCAGTTGAAACATCTTTCTCATACCAATAAAAATTACTTCATACTGATAATTTACAGTGAAACATTCTTATGATTTTCATATAAATTCCATAAAAGCCTAATGTCCCAAGGATAATCAGATGGATTTTTATCTTTATGATTAATATGTTTAGTGAAGACAAAATTGATTGTCTGTTTTGAAAGGAAAAAAAATATGCACAAGGAAGTTCAGTTTTAAACAGCAGGAAGTAATTTCTTGCCAAATATTGCCACACTCAATGACATAAACGGTAAAATGCTCCCTGTAAAATATATCATTTATAAATGAGTAATTGTCTCTGGCACATATCTCATGAACAATATTCAGAAAGATCACAAAAAAGAGTAAGATCACTATAGGAGGGAGAATATTATACATGTACACATACACATATGTATATATTTAATTTTAATTCTTCAGAACTCTGAGGGTATTCTGAGTTATAACTCTATGTTTCTATTTCCTAAAGGACGCTTCATAAAATATAAAAATATTCATTTCTTTTCTTCATTAATAATGGTTATCTCTCACTTGGAGTCCTATGAGAATCGTTTTGATCTTCTGTAATTTCCATATCTAATAGCTTAAATATTCCTGGAAAGATGGAATGTGACCTCTGTTTGGACTGAAGAGAAACAGAAGAGTGTGGGGCACACAGAGACGTCTGGGGCACATGCAGAGTATGTGAGAAGTCAGGAGTGCTTATGCGACTTGTCAGAAGGGCTACACAAACGAGAAACATCGAAAGTCTGACAGAAGAGACCAAAGTCAGGGAAATCTAAAAGCTTCCAGAAGTTGGATCCGGTGTGGAAGCTGATAAGAGCCTGGGAACAGATGACCAATAGAAAGGGATCATTATTTTCAAAGCAAAGAGCTGCAACCGCTAAAGGCTAAGCTAAAATAAATACAGAAGAAAGCTGAAAGAATTTCAAAATGTATACAGACATACATATAATGAACGCCTTCGTGTGTGTTTATGCGCTTTTGTGCAAATACTGTGCGTATGCACGTATGCACATGCGTGCATCGGTGGATGGTTTGAAACCACGGAGCTCTTCACGGGTGACAGAAAGGCTGGAGGAGAAGGCGGCGGGGGGGGGGGCGTTGGGGGGCAACAGAAGGAAAGAGCCCACGAGGCTGTGGAGGGTTGATTCCCCGCCCCTACTGCCCTAGTCCTGGCTCTCTCCCAGCTCAGACGGAGGTCACACACTTAAAAGAAAATTAAGGACATATTTAGGGAACATCAAGGGCTGAGGAAACAGGACCTATTTCAGAGGCCCCGAAGAGTTATCACTTTTACTCCACATCAGCTTTTGCCAGGATTATGGCCAACTCCTTCCTAATGAAAAAACAGTGATAGTAATATAAGTGACTGAGACTGCATAAATGAAGAATTTTCTGCCATCATCTAACCCCAAATAATCTAAAACGTGTGTGAATGTGGGAACATATATAAGAATATAAAATGTTGCTGGTCATTTCTTTCTTGTCATGAGGCCTGGAAACCAGAGAGACCCTAGTGGATTCACAGATTCATTCCTGTTTTATCATTTCCAGATGGTGCGACAGTTCCCAGTCGGACATATCTCTGCCGGTGTGGCCTCTGCTGCGCACAATGTTGGACAAGATTGCAGGGCGACGTACTTGAACTCATCTACTGCTATTGTTCACTTGGTAGCTCTGGCCCACATTAACGGTAACTTTACTGAAGAGTCAAAAAAAAAAAATGTCCCAAATGCTGGACTCCTGACTTCTAATTTTAGGGCCATTATTATTAAATGTATTCCTTTTTAAATTCATGCTTCATATTGTTTCCAGTTTACATTCCCCAAAGGGAGATCCCTGCTCAAAAAAATGGTTCTCCAATGCCTTACAGGTTTAAATCCACTGTCCTTACAGGTTGTCCCACTGCCCTGACTTAGCCGCACCGAGGTTCTCCCTCTCTCAGACCTACAACTGCAGAGGAAATAATGAACATTTCAGATATAATGGTATTACACTCTTTGCTGGCTGGGAAGGGATGAGGAAAGAAAATACTGTTGGCAATCCTGTGAGTGGGAAAGATTTAATTACAGGAATCTTGAGTATTTTGGCACCGGTCAATTACTAGATTTTTGTCTAAGAGTGGAAGGCTTGAGATGGAGAGTGGGAAGCTCTACCTCCATCACCACAAATATAGGCAGGTAGTACAGAAGACCACTCAGAGGTCAAATACAATTCTATGGTGGTCTTTCAGAGATCTCTGAGCTATAGTGGCTTGACTGTGTCTATGACCAAACCAGAAAAAATGGGTGTGTTACCATGACTTCCAGTTAATAGGGTGCTGGAGACAGAAAAAGCAGGGCTATGGTTAATTTAATCAATATTAACTTTTGAGAAATATTAATAGGAAGTTTACCTCTAAGTTCAGAGTGTTATATATGATTACTATTATTAAAAAAAAAAACACACATAATTTTTGGGCGCCTGGGTGGCTCAGTGGTTTAAAGCCTCTGCCTTCAGCTCAGGTCATGATCTGAGGGTCCTGAGATTGAGGACCGCATTGGGCTCTCTGTTCAGTAGGGAGCCTGCCTCCTCTCTCTCTACCTGCCTCTCTGCTTACTTGTGATCTCTCTCTCCATCAAATAAATAAATAAAATCTTAAACAAACAAACAAACAAACAAAAAACATGAGGGGTAACCTGGAGGACAGTGGGAGAAGGAAAGTAAATGGGAAGTAGGGTAATCCAGGGAGAGAAACAAAACAACAGAGACTTTGGACACAGAAACTGACTGAGGGACTTGGAGGGAGAGGGGTGGAGGGATGGGAGAGCCTGGTGGTGGGTACTGGGGACACCTAAAGCGTGGAGCACTGGGTGTGGGGAATGGGGAATGAATCTTGGAACACTGGGAAAAAAAATTTTAGTAACAATAAAAAAACATAATTTTTAAGATTAATTTTTGCCTTTCTGATGAAGTGATTAAAAGCGATTAGTTTGAAGTATATTGGGTTATCTTGCCCGATATGGGATTCTACAGAAGGCATGACCAACATTATGTTAATTATATTACAATCAGAAAGACCAGAAGGGGCAAACAGTAAGGTCAGGATATTCGAGAACTTGGACACTAACCTCTTAATTGATCAATCATTTGCTCTATCTGGCATCTGGCCCATCATTTCTTTAGACCTATTTTTACCAAAACCTGGTTATTTCTCTAACCTCATGTTTCTATTTTGAGCAAGTTTATAGTAGCAAAAATAACTGATATATATAAACCAATTTATTCTTCATGAAACCAAGAAGCTGTGTTTTATTTGTTGTTGTTATTTTCTATTTTTGTCACTTCCAACTATTTCCAGAAAGAGTAACCAGTCCTTTCTGGATAAAATGTTGTCACGTGACAATAAGATGTTATCAGAAAAACTGTTATGAGAATTGTTGAAGTCACTTGATTTTTAATTAAAAAAAAATCTTCTTAAAACACATTTTTTTAAAATTTTACTGAAGCAGTGTCACTTTTTTATTCTATTTCTTAGGCAACAAACAAACTTGTTTTCATAAAGTCTGGATGTTTTCCAGGTAACAACATATGTGTTCCAAGGAATTAGGAAAACCATAATAAAAATGGACTCTAATAACCCAAGAGAATAAAACAGAGCCTAATTGACCCTGGCAATGAAAAGCTCCGAGAATCTCTCAGACACACTTGGCCTGGTAAAACAGTTGGCCCTATTTCTGAGTGAAAAGAAAAGATTTAGCAAAGGTTATGATAATTTCCAAACATGACTAGGAATTCTGGAGTTGATTACTGCTTTCATATGGTAGAGAAATGGCTATCTCACCACACCACGTTTTGTTTTATATGGACATTATATTACTTACACATTAAAATATATATTATGTACATATTTGTATGCCATACATGCAGAAATATGTATGTTGATGTGATCCTATCAGTGTTCACATAAAAGCACTCACTTTAAGACAGAGTTAGAACAGTGACCTGTGGTTATCTTCAGATGCAGAGCAAGGCACTTGTGAAGTCCAGCCAGGCTAATGGAGGATGGTTCATAGTGAGACTGAGTTGTTCATGGTTTTCTTTTGGAATTTTCCCCCCTAATTTAACAAAATCCCTTCCAACCTAATGACCAGTAAGAAACCAAGTAAGAACCATCTCATAGTATAATATGCAAGCTTCTCCAAATGCAGACAAGGGGGAACCAGGTCTTGTATGCATAAGCCTGACTGGTATTCGTTTTTAATGCCATTTTCTGGTTCCTGTGTTTTGTTTTGTTTTTCATTTAAATGTAATGTCCCTTCCTTGAGTAAAAATGAATTATCCTATTCTTCAATAAACTGTGAGGACTTCATGACCCACAATAATAAATTTAAAGTCTAACAATATTCTAGAAGCCAAAAAAGTGGGCAGGGATTGATTGGTTACCATTTCCTTTCCACTTTTTTGTAATCATCACTACTCATTTTAAAATTAGGCTCATGAGGCGCCTGGGGGGCTCAGTCATTAAGCGTCTGCTTTAGGCTCAGGTCATGATCCCGGAGTAACAGGATTGAGCCCCACATCGGGCTCCCTGCTTGGCAGGAAGCCTGCTTCTTCCTCTCTCACTCCCCCTGCTTGTGTTCCCTCTCTAGCTGTGTTTCTCTCTGTCAAATAAATAAATAAAATCTTAAAAAAAAAAAAGAAAAAAATTAGGCTCAAGAACCACTAACTGCATCAAAATTATAAAAATGAACCGTACATTAAAATCATGTTTTAAATAATTTATCTATAATTACTATATCACTTCCAATACAAAATAAATATCTATTCTGCATCATGTGCTGACTTGGAATTTATTTTAGATTTTTCTCAACCTAAAAGTTAAAGATCACTCATTCTCCCTAAAATTAAGACACACAACATGTGTGCGCGCACACACACAGGATAATGACAGTGTTGTTGTTTTTTTTTTTTTTTAAATATGGATCCAAAAAATGACAGAAAATAAGGCCTGCATATCACAAAACAACATGTAAGGTATATTACAGGAGAGCTGTAAACTTCAAGCTAAGAGAATTTACAACAGGGTTTGGCTTTCTGTGGGGTGTATTAAGGATAAATTCATGAAAACGGCAGTTTTGCTCTGTCCTTCAAAGTGAAAAAGCATTTACAAAAGAGGAGGTAAAGAGCAGGGTGTTCCCAACCAGAGAAGTGGTGGGACCAAAGTCATGGACGTGGATGACGATGGGGCATGGCTGGATAGAGGCAGGGAGTCCTATTTTGAGGGATTACTTCATAAACTGATAGAGATAAGACAAGAGTTGTACTAAAGGATACAAAACTTATTTAGTAATAATTAGTAGTAATTGAGAGCCTCTAAGCATTCTTCTTCTTTATAACTTAAATGAATTTGCATATTTTGATTAGTTTTCCTTTTATTTCCCCTCCCTCCATTAGAGTATGGACAGATAATTTATTATTCCTGGTTAACTTTATAATTTGGTCCATATGCTGCAGAGTATTCAAACTTGATTATGATTAAAGAGAACTGGCCATCATGCAGACCTGGATGATGTAGAGATCAGATACAGAGTGTAACCTAGGGGACCCTGAAGCATGGGTGTGGTCAAGGGTAGGCTTCCAACCAACAATCTTAATTCTGACGGAGTGACACAGGGGCTGTTAGAGATCACTCAGAGTGATGACAGGGGAGCAGACAGACCAGTTTCCAAAGCAAGTTTCAAAGACAGTGGAATTAGCCATTTTTATCCTCTGAGGTACTACATCTCACTTGCTTACTCCTTGTTTTTTTGTTAGGTTCTCAGTATTCCATTTAATTTTTGAAACTATCCAAAATCCTTTCAACAAACTTAGTTTCTACTTAAGGTAGCTTAAGTCAGATTCTGTTGCTTGGGGGAAAAAAATGTCATTGTGTTGAATAAGAAAGATGCCAGATCTATTTTTCTGGAACTTACTCAATAATAGGTAATAGAAATGAATTTGGTAATTCTTTATGTGTGGGTAAATTAGATAAATCAGTAATGCAGACATTACAGAGAGTCTGATGAGTAATAAGGTTACTAGTTACAGAGTTAAGCCCCCTGAACTAGGCTTTGAACAGTAAAATGGAAGTGGGAGGTGGGGGAGAAGGCAAAATCTATAGAATTTGCTGCCTCAGGTGTGCTTAGACTATGGTAATGGAGGGGTTAAACACACACACACACACAAAACAAAAACAAAAACAAAAACCACACAACTTCTATTTATAAATGCCCCTCTAATCCAAATCCAGAACAGTACACAGTAGATTTTCAACTACCACTGGCTAAAGGAAGGACAGGCCTACTCAAGTTCACCAACACACTGAAGAGTGATGAGCCTTCTCTAACTGCAGTGGCATCCCTGCTTTCACCTGTCTGCCCTTACCTCTGCACCCCCTGACCTACCCCCAACCCTCTCTCCAGACTCTCTCCCTTTCTCTGTCATTCTCTATGCATTCCTTCCACTTTCCTGATCCTCTTGTACAAATCCAGCCCTGTGTGATTTGGAAGGGACTCAGGAGATCATCTACTTCATTTGCCTGATGACGAAACATGGTCTAAGAAGTTCAAATGCTTTTCTCAGAATTATACAGTTCCTTAGTGACACAGTCATGATTTAGACTTACGTCTCCATAATTTTAGTCCAGCTGTCACCTCCCCACCACTCAGTACATGTTTACTCCAAATGTCACATAACACTTTATATAACTTCTCTCCCCAAATCCTCAAGTTGCAAACAGTTTATTTGATGGTATTGCATGCTTGCTGGCATGTCACTATGGGGCCCTGATACCGTTGGAGAAACTTTAGTTTAATTGACGATTTTCTAAAAACATCTACCTGAATCAACCACGAAGCATTTCTGTAAAAACTATAACCTAGAGATTCTGGATTTTGGATGGGGCTTTGGTTGCAGGCACTTCTTTTACAGAAACTTACAGAAAGAAGATATGGTTTTATGCTAAAGGTCTTACTGTTTATTCGTTTGTTTTTTTAGCTGTCCTCAAAAGCAGAATCTGTTCTATAACATAGCAAGTAAGAACCTTCTTAGGTAAGGCAAATGTTTGTGACCCTGCTCACACAGTTATCATTGTTATTATGATTATTTAGAATAACAGTAACTTTTCAGCCCATATTTCCCAGTCATTGTGTTAGACTCTGGAGGTGAAACAGACAACCTCCTCTTGCTCTTGAGGAGCTCAAAATTAGTGGGAAGTGATGTATAAATGCATGTATGCGTGTGTATGTATACACATATGTATGTATGTATGTATGTTTGCATGTGTGTGAGAAGAGCAAAGAATCAGTTGGGGAAGGAAAGAAATGGAAGATACAAGACAGAAAACACTTTGATGGAAAAATGACTGGAAGAAACTAAGAATGGAAATGGCCAAGAACATTTACTCTTGGAAAGACAGGGTTTTTCTTTCTTATCTATTTATTTATTTATTTGTTTGTTTGTTTGTTTATTTATTTATTTCAGTGTTCCAAGATTCATTGCCCATTCCCCATACCCGACAGAGGGTTTTTCTTGATACAAATGGTGACAAAAAAGAGTTTGTTTGTGGATATAGGCACATTTAGAGGTGGAAAGAGAGGTTAATGGAGTCTCTTATGAAAGGGAGTTATTTTCTATTCAAGGGATATAAGAACATTGGCAGAGTGAAGGAAGTTCAAGGGAGCAGCTGGGAGATTTGGGGTTATTGTAGAAAAGCAATGCCAGGGAATGGGAAATAGATGTGTGTAGGACCCCTGACTATCAGCCAAGGTGATAAACCAAAGCATTTAGTTGTGCCAATGAACATGATCTGCAGCAGCCAGGAAAATACAAATGGTTACAGTAACACAATTTCAAAGACTGATAAGACCATTACGATGGAACATGACCTGGCTATTTGTATTTATTCTACAGAGTCTGATAAATAAATGTGTTAATACATATGAAGTACTTAGCAAGATGCCTGGCACATAATTAGAACCCAACTTTATCTTTAAAAAATTGGACATAGGAGCACCTAGGTGGCTCAGTTAGGTTAAGTGTCTGCCTTCAGCTCAGGTCATGATCCTGCAGTGGTGGGAGTGAGCCCAGCTTCAGGCTCCCTCCTTCATGGGGAGCCTGCTTCTTTCTCTCCCTCTGCCTCTGCTAGCTGCTAGTGCTCTCTCTCTCTCTCTCTCTCTCTCTCTCTCAAATAAATAAAAAGTTGACATAAAGTAATTCAAAGTGCTGACTGAGAAGGAATTGAGATGTTAGATCACTAGATCTGGGATTATTAGGAAAAAAATATAAAGAAGATGTTTTATGGAAGAAAGCAGGAAGCACTGAGATCTAGAATTATATTTTTTCTTACTAATTATGTTTGAAAACAGGTTTAGGAGGAGAAATCAGGAAGTAGAGGATATGATGATCTGATGAAATTTTCAACCCTAAAATTTCAGACAGGATAGTAAGATCTGGTATGGGAGTTGGTCATGAAGGAAGAATATTGATGAAGGTAACTAGAATTGAAAAGGTCAACATTTTACTTAGGCTGAGTGACTTGGAAGTTGAAATTTCTCAGGATATAGGATCCAGAGAAAAAATCACTGGAAGGATAAGAACGCGGATGTGTGGCCTTAAAAAAAAGCAAATTATTTTTTTTCTAATTTCCATTTTTTTTAACTAATCTCTACACTCAATATGGGCCTTGAACTTACAACCCCGCGATCAAGAGTCACATGTTCTACAGACTGAGTCAGCGAGGCACCCCCAAAGACACTTTTTAATAACTCTATAAAAATAAAATTTTGAACGAGTCATAGAGTAGCCAGAAAGACAATGACCCTATTATTTAACATTGAAAATCTAAAGACTTTATAAAGAACATACAGTCAGTCAAGCAGAAGCATCATAAATAGCAGAAATTCAGATTTCAGTTAAGGGGATAATTCTTACAAAATGCATTACTGACAAGACTCTTGTTTTGACTAAGAATTAATTCTCGATTCCACAGTAGAAACAGTGAGGAGAAGGGAAGTGGCCCAGGGAGTAGGGAAAAGCTAATACGGATGAAAAAGACACTTTGGAAGATGACAGGTGACCAGAAGAATCCTTACCTTCTGTAGGTCTTGTGAATCTTTACAAATAAAGTAGACAATAATGCTCCTCTAATGAAATGAACTTTTCCCTACATCTCCTAAAGAACTGTAATTAAAGTAATCTGGTTGCCTAGAGGACATGAAAACTTGATGGTTAAGCCTATGGGCAGAAAAACTTGACCTCCTACAGCATATACTGATCTTCCTTCAATGTATGAATAGTACTGGACCTGGAAACAAATGTTATTCATCAGGAATTCCCAGATCTTCTATATCTGGACAGTAAGACAATCCTTGCACACACCATCTACTAAGGAGATCACTTACCTCCAAAGACACATTCTGGGGTGAAAGTGATGTCATCAAGGGCAATAAAGATGACCTCATTTCCAGCCAAATCAGCTTCAAATGCCACTTTAAATGCACTGTGACTGGAGAGAGGTACATGTCCATACATCCAACCAGTTCTTTTACTTCCAATCACTGACCACACAAGGATATCTAGTCCAGATTCTTCAATGGTATATACCTAATAATGGGGACAAAAAAAGAAAAGGCAACTCTTTATAGTTTGGATGTTAGAGATGCATGGCATCCTGGATGTTAGTGAAGGAAGGGAGTCTGGCAATGGTACAGTATGACACCTTGGCTTAATAATACCTTCTATCTGTACAAACTGGGATTACAAACTGAGTTATATTTTAAGCCATCAGACATTTGTTTGGTTCTGTCATGTCAATTTCTGTGTATCACAGTAGGCATGGTCAAAACCTGTAACTATCTTAAGAATCTAAAAGAGCTGGAAGGAGCTATAAAACTAGAATTTCTCATTGCTAAAGGACCATGTTTCCCCAAAGCTGTTTTTTTCTCTTTTTTTAAGATTTTATTTATTTATTTGACAGAGAGAAACACAGCTAGAGAGGGAACACAAGCAGAGGGACTGAGAGAGGGAGAAGCAGGCTTCCCACTGAGCAGGGAGCCCGATGCGGGGCTCGATCCCGGGTCTCCAGGATCATGACCTGAGCTGAAGGCAGTCGCTTAACCAACTGAGCCACCCAGGTGCTTTTTTTTCTTAGTATTATCTGAAGATAATTTACCCTACAAAAGTTTATCCAAATCTCATACTATCAGGAGAAAATACCACCACTCATTCTGTTACATGTAAGAATACAATATTGCATGGCATTCCAGAAATACTCCCAAGAGCCACCAAATTCTCTACAGCCAGAAATTAGCATGCTGGTAGTGTTCACTGTTACAAAAAGTCGAAGTCAGAAATCCAGCTATTAATAGAAGTTTAAAAAAATTAAAAACACATCAAGATGATCATAGAGAAAGAAAAATAGTAAATTTGCCCCAATCTGGAAACCTAAAGAGTGAGATTCAACATCAATGGTATGGAGAAGCACATATTTCATAAGCCACAGCACGTTTTTATATTGATTCCTCAATAAATGAAATAAACTAGAAGTCAGTATGAAGGGAATTTGGGTCAACTGAGTGTTTCCAATCTCACACATAAGCAGACACTCACCCCAAAGCTCTAAGATCTAGTGGGCACCTATCTCTCAAATAAATACAATTTTTCTCCATTTTTAAAAAATTAAAAAGGTAAGAAGCTTCCAAATCAATGCGATATGAGGACAACTTTATAAAGTCAAACTAAGTCGAATTATCTTTTTTCCTTCATAAATGCTGAGTTACAACCTAAAGACTTAAAAGGGGATGACTTTATTTTATTTGTTTTATAACTCTTTTTCTGGAAAAACCAACTCAGAAAACCAAATTACATGAAAACACAACACTTCTTGTTTTTTTCAAAACCCTAGTATAAATATAGTTCATTAATGTTTTTTTCATTTCATTTTTGTCTTTTTGTCATCTTAATCTTCAATTAATCTTACATGCTCTTGCCAAATTCCGTCTCCCTCATTCTCCTTTTACATGGCTTCTCCTAAATCCACCATGACATCCCCTCCCTGTGCTCCCTCACGCTGTGCTCCATCATGAGCATTAACCCTCTAATAGACTTCAACCTGCGGTACCCGGTATTTCACACTACAGTCCACATTCATTCTGATCAACTTCACTAACTCACTGTTTAATTCCAATGAAACTTTTTGACAATCTCCTGGACTGTTTCAGCTGTAACATGTTTTTATATCTACATAAACTATCTTTTTTTTAAATATAAAAAATTGGTTTATCAATGACATAAAAACATGTTACAGAAAGTTTTATGTCTACAGAAACTATCAATGCGTTTCTGTAGCCATAATGGCCAATGGTAAAAATAGGAGGATTATTTGACTCCATATAATGCTATTGTTTTCTTTTTTTTTTTATGCCAAGTGAGAAACCTACAAAAAGCTAATATTATTTATTTCTGTCTTTCAATGAAAACAATGTTCACTGTATTCAGAGAAATTTTTGTGATAACTGTCAGCAAACTATTTTTCTTTTTTATTATATTTTTCAAAAACCTATTATTTTGTAAAAGTAAAATGTAAAATGGCTAATATCCTTGAAAAATAATTTTAATTTGTTCCTAATTTTATATTTTATTAGACACATTTTACTAAAAAACAATTTATGGGGGCGCCTGGGTGGCTCAGTTGGTTAAGCGACTGCCTTCCGCTCAGGTCATGATCCCGGAGATCCAGGATCGAGCCCCACATCGGGCTTCCTGCTCGGCGGGAAGCCTGCTTCTCCCTCTCTCACTTCCCTTGCTTGTGTTCCCTCTCTCACTGTGTTTCTCTCTGTCAAATAAATAAATAAAATCTTTAAAAAGTAAAATAAAAAAATAAAAATAAAAACTTATGTTGCAATAATAACTTATCATTTGAAACAGCTTCTAAAATCAGCTACTGAACAAATAATTTTGGATACTTCTATTCTGATATTCTAAATTTTGGTTGGATTCATACCCATTAATATAATAACAGTCAACATTATATATTAAAATGATCTTTTTATTGTGATTTTTATCACAAAACAATATGGATTCAAAGAAAACAAAAATATTAGAATGTTTAGATATTAAATCAAGATTATATCATAGTCAAGAATGATGTTACACTTGTAACTGCTTATGATATAGGGCAGGGAAAACTTGAAGAGAACTCACTAAATCTAAACACAGAAAAAAATATGTCATTTAAATACAAATACTGTTATAATATCCAATTAAATATATGTTAAGTTTTTTTTAAGAGGAAACTCTTCAACACTTAATTTGGATGGAGCATGCCTTGGAAGGAAAGCTTTTGACAAAAGGTATGATGAGGTCATAGAAAATATGAGCTAATGATTAAATTACAGAATGGGATGGAAACCAGACAGCAGCTATCTCCGCAATACCCAAGTATGTAGGTTTTCCCAGTGAAGAACTGAAGAACCTGATCAGTAGATTTTCCTGAAGGTCCGCTCCTGCAGCCAGTCACAATCTCCAAGTGCCTGCAACATGGAAGGCAGGTCTCCTACCAGACACTTCCAACACTAGAAATACTTTATTCATCTCATTATATATTTAGCTTATTGAATTAGAGTGTGAAATGTAGCAGCAAGATGAAACCTTGACTTTACTCGGTCCCAGTTACTCTCAGCTATTCTGCTAGATGTCTTTCTTTAATCACCACTGATAGGGTAAACAAAGGAACTGAACTACAGTTAGTCCTTATCAGTGCACAGTTTCTCATGACTTGAAAACACTCCAATTATATAATAAAGAAAAAAATCAAAAGGAATGAAAAGGGAAATTTCCTTCAGAAAGAGTTTATAGGCATTAAACTAATTTTTAACACTATCCATATTCATGAAAATTCAGCACACTCACATATATGTTATGTGAATTCTACTACATGTGTGAATGTTGGGTAGGACTACTGATCTCCCTCTACAAATCTGGAATTAGAGTTGAAGAGAGAGTTTAAACGGTCCATTACTTGTACACAGCACAGGCTTCCAGTGCTCTGCATGGCATATAAAAGAAATCAGAAATCATCATACTGGTCCTAAGAAGAAAACACCTGAGCTGAAAATCAACAGCCATTTTTAGATTCATCAGATGCTTGCTGTCACAGAGCCATCATGACCACTGCCCCCAAAACTGGGGAGAATAATAGGTGGACACAAAGAAATCACAGCTTGCTGAGACAGAAGCCTGGGGGCAGAAACTCTGTAGGACCCGGTAGCAGGGCAGAAAAACCTGGACTGAAACTCAAGAAAGGCTGGAGGTCCACCGTGCACAAGTTTCAAGGTTAAACATTCAAACATTCTTGAAGGGCCCCTACATTTTTGTGAGTCTGACCTCTAGGAGCTCCACCAGTTTCTTATATTGAAAATTAGAGGAAAATTCCCTCAAAACTTTGGCAAATAAAGGGAAAAATAACTATTTTGAAATATACTCAAAGCATGCTGGTCATAGCAGGACCTGCCCTCAAGACAAATTACTTAAAGAGACTGTAACTTACTGGGGTTTAACAAGACTGGAGAAAAGAAAAGAAAATACCTAACTCCAGCTCCTTGTAGCATTCCAGGTGGGGAAAGGGAAAGAAGCAATTCCGCAACTTCTAGCCTTCCTGTCTTACCTCAGGAGTGGAAATATAAACAGACAAACAAGCAAAGAAAAAAAAAAAAAACCCTGAGAGGTAATTATGAAGAATATGGCCCAGTGACACTAAAAGACTCACTGAGTCCTCATCATAAGCCCCACAACTTACTCGCATGAGTAGGGCTTCTGAGCAAGAACAGGGGAATACAAGGAACATACAGCATAATGCAGGCCTTGTTTAGAAAAAAATCTGGAAATCCAAAGATAACAGGGAAGACAAAAATAAAGACAACAGAGAAATTATAACTGATATCTACAGTTATAGCAAAGAGTAAACACACCCTAAGCTCGAGCCAGATACACATAAAACCTCACAGTAAGGACATAATTCCTTTTACCCAGTATATCATATCAGTCTGTCAAAAAAGATAAAAAGACACAATTTGAAGAGACACAGCAAGCATCAGAACCTGGTTTAGATATGGTAGAGACCTTGGACTTATGAAGAAGGGAAGTAATATAATTAATAAGGTAAGGATTCTAGTGGAAAAAGTAGACAATATGCAAAAATAGATGGAGAGTATAAACAGAGGGATGGAAACTCTTTGAAATAATCAAAAGGAAATGTCAGAAATAAGTAAAAACACTCTTACAGAAATGAAACATGCCTTTGATGGGTTCATCAATAGATTGGACACAGGAGAGGAAGAACGAGTGAGCTTGAAGATAATATGTCAATAGAAACTACCAAATCTGAAATGGAAAGGGGAAAAAAAAAGACTGGAAGAAATGGAACAGAATGTCCAAGAACTGTGAAATGATTCCAAAAGGTGTAATATGTATAACATAAATACCAGAGGGAGAAGCAAAATAACAGAAGAAATATTTAAAGTGATAATGAATGGTAATTATCCAAAATTAATGATAAACACCAAACCACAGATCCCAGATTTGTGAACACCGAATATTTATCTACACCTTTGCATAAGATATTAAAACTGCAAAGAATCAAAGACAAGGAGAAAATCTTGAAAGAAGCCACAGGGGTTTGGGATCGGGGGGCAAATACCTTACTTACAGAGAAGCAAGGCTAAGAATTACATCAGATTTCTCTTTAGAAACCATGCAAACAAAAAGTGAGTGAAATAAAAATATTGGAAGTACTGAAAGAGAAAAAAAAAAAAGACTCCACTCTGGAATTCGGTATCCAATAAAACTATTCATCAAAATAAAGAATAGAGATTTTCTCAAACTTAAGTTAAAACAATTTTTCATTAGTCCAACTGCCTTGCAAGTAAAGTTAAAACAAATTCTTGTAAGACTGATGATTCACAGAGCTGTACCCCTGAAATAAATAACACATTATATGTTAATAAAAAAAATAAATTCTTCAGAGAGAAGGAAAATGATGTCAGTCAGAAAATATGATCTACATAAAGAAAAATGTTGGAGAATAAATTAAGTAAATAAAATATTTTATTTTTTATTATTAATTGATCTAACAGGTAACAGTTTGTTCAAAATAGTAACAGCAAGAATGTATTCAGTGATTTTAGTTTTGGGGTAAGTGAAATAAATGAACAGCAGCATGCTATAAAGATAGAAAGGAAGACTTGAAAATACTGTTTATAATGTTCTTACACTACCCATGAAGTGACACAGTGCTCTTTGCAAGCAGACCTGGATTACTGAAAAATGCATATTGCAAAGTCATGGGCCCAAAATTAGAAAAATAAAGAAGCATAATTGATTTGCTCTGAAAGGAGAAGAATAAGGAATCACGCTAAACACTCAATTAAAACAAAGGCAAGAAAAAGAGTAGAGAGCCAAAAACAAAAACAAAAACAAACAAAACAAAACAAACCCAAAGGGGGAATAAAAAGAGCAAGGTCAACAAATATAAAAGGAAACATATATGCTGGATATTCATTTGATTACCAATAATCACTTTAAATGTTAGTTTTCTAAATATACAAATTATAGTTTGATTTAAAAAAAAAAAAAGACCCAACTATATGTTGTCCATAAGAAACTCAAGTTAAATACATGGACACAAATAGATTAAAAGTAAAGGAATTAAGATATACCATGTTAATATTAATGAAAAGAAAGCTGGAAAAGCTATTATTAACTCCGGACAGAGCAAATTTCAGAGCAAGGAAAATTATCAGGGACAAATAGTGTATTACAAAGGAAGACAGTGGTCAATTCTCTAAGACGACATACCGGTCCTGCATCGGTATGTACCCAGTAATACAACACCAAATGCTTGAGACAGTAACTCAAAGAACTGTAAGGAGAAACAGATGAATCCACTCATATAGTTGGAGACTTAACATCCCTCTATTAGTAATTGACAATCAGGAGGCAGCAAACCAGGGAGGGCACAGTCGAACTGAACAGCGTCCACCAACTTTTTGTTTCTAGAATACTTCATGCAGCAACAACAGAAGACACAGTCCTCTCAAATTCACAGGGGATGCTCACAAAGACTGATGACATTCCAAGCCATCAAATACATTGTAGCAAATTGGAAAGAACAGAAATCATACAGTGTATGCTCTCAGATCACAACGGAATTTAATTAGAAACAGTAACAGGAAGATATATGGGAAACCCAAAACTACTTGGAGATTATACAACACACTTTTTAATAACATGTGGATTAAAGAAGAAATCACAGGAAAAAACTAAAACTATATCAAATTAAATGAAAATGAAAGCACGATTAATTAATCTGTGGGATGCAGTGAAGCCGTGCTTAGAGGGAAATTTTATAGAATTAAATTCATATATCAGGAAGCAAGAAAGATTCTAAACGCAATCATCTAAGCTAGTTCTTTGAAAAGAAAAATGATATTTATTATTATTTTCATTATAAATATATTTATCAAAAGTAAAATTAAACATTTATTCAGGTTACCTAAGGAAGCAGAAGGAGATGCAAATACAAATATCAGAAATGACAGAGGAACTATGACTACTGATCCCATGAAAGGATAATAAAGGATTATTATTAACAACTCTAAGCCCACAAACTTGATAAACTAGATAAAACTGCCCAGTTCCTTGAAAGGCATACCTATCAAAATTCATACAAGGACAAACAGATAATCTGAATAGGCCTGTAATACTAAAGAAATTGGGTAAATTATTCCAAAAAAGAAAGCACCAAGCCCAGATAGGTTCATTGATAAATTCTGCCAAACATTTAAGATATTATACCAATTACCTATAATCATGACCAGAAAACAGAAGCAGAGGAAACATTTCCAATCCATTCTATGAGGCCAGCTTTACCCTAATACCAAAACCAGGCAAAGACAACACTAGAAAGAAAAACAACTCACTAATATCTCCCGTGAATGTTGATTCAAAAATTCTCAACAAACATTGGCAAATTGAACCCAATAATGTACAGAAAGAAGGACAAATAACTATTAGGTGAGAGTTATTCCAGGCATGCTAGGTAAATAAACATTGGGAAATTGATTAATGAAATCTATTGTATCACCAGGATATAAAAGAAAAATCATATAATACTACTGATGTCTGATATGCAGAAAAAGCATATGACAAAATCTAACACCCATTCATGATAATAACTCAAAGGAAACTAGAAATAGGAAAGAAACTTCCTCAACTTGATAAAGAACATCTACAAAAAACTTACAGCTAAGCCTATTCTCCCTGGCGAGAAACTATACCATAGTGTGTGTGTGTGTGTGTGTGTGTGTGTGTGTGTGTGTGTGTGTGTCTCCCCTGCTATATCATATACAGCAGCTATATATCAATCTCCTGCTAAGATCAGGAATAAGCAAGGATGTCTGCTCTCACTGCTTCTATTCAACACTGTACTGGAAGCCCTAGTTAATATAATACATAAAATAAAGAGAAGAAAAGGAATAAAAAGATATACTGATCAGGGGTGTTTAAGTGGTACAGACGGTTAAGCTTCCAACAATTGGTTTGGGTACAAGTAGTGATTTATGGGTCCTGAAATCCAGCACTATGTCGGGCTTCCTGCTGAGTGAGGAGTCTGCTTACAATTCTCTCCCTCTGTTCCTCCCCACCACTCTCTCTCTCTCTCTCTCTCTCTCTCTCAAATAAATAAATCTTTTTAAGAAAGATATATTGATCATAAAAAAATTAAAAAGTGGGGTGCCTGGGTGGCTCAGTTGGTTAAACCACCACCTTCGGCTCAGGTCATGATCCTGGAGTCCCAAGATCGAGCCCCACATTGGGCTCCCAGCTCCGTGGGGAGGCTGCTTCTCCCTCTGACCTTCTCCCTTCTCACACTCATGCTCTCTCTCTCTCTTTATTCAAATAAACAAAATCTTAAAAAAATTAAAAAAAAATTAAAAAATGCTTTCGCTTGCGAATTACATGATTGTCTACATAGAAAATCCCAAAGAAGTGACAGCAACAAAAACTCCTGAAACTATTAACTTATAGCACACTTGCAGGACACAAAGTTAATATAGAAAAGTCATTTATTTTCTTCTAACCCAGAAATGGACAATTGGATTTGAAATTAAAAACATAATACTATATATATTAGCCCCAAACCTTCATGCTCCATATGAAGAACATTACAACACTGATGAAAAAAGTGAAAGCTCTAATTAAATGGATGATATTCTACAGGGAAGACTCAATATTGTCAAAATAAAAGTTCTTCTCAGCTTGATATATAGATTCAATTCAATCCCAGTCAAAATCTCAGCAAGTAACTTTGAGACTACTGAAAAACTCATTCTAAAGTTTAAAAGGAAAGATAAAGACAAGGAATAACCAAAACAACATTGAAGAATAAGAACAGAGAGAACTGACACTACGTGACTTGAGGACATTTCAAAGCAACAGACATCAAGGCAGGTGGTATTGGTGAAAGATGAGACAAACTGATAACAGAACTGAAGAGAGCCTGAAAACAGATCCACAAATGCACTGTCAACTGATTTCTGATAAAGGAACAAAGGCAACTCAATGAGAAAGATTAGTATTTTCAACAAAGAGGACTGAAACAACTAGACCCACATGCCCCCTCCCCCAGATAAGTGATTCTAGATATGGAAAGTCCGTATCTCACCAAACCAAATTCAAAGTGGTTCACAGACCTAAATGTGTACCAGAAAACTCTAAATGTTCAAAGACATAACATAGGAGAAAAATCTATGTGATTGTGTTTTTGGTTTTTTTTTTTAAGATTTTTTTCATGTGTTTGTCAGAAAGAGAGAGAGTGAGAGCACAGAAGCAGGGGGAACAGCAGGCAGAGGGAGAAGCAGACTCCCCACTTAGCAGGGAGCTGAATGTGGGGCCCGATCCCAGGACTCGGGATCATGACCTGAGCTGAAGGCAGGCACCCAACCAACTGAGCCACCCAGGCATCTCTAATCTTAGATTCTGAGATGACTTTTTAGCTATAAAAGAATCATACATGATCCATGAGTTAAAAAACTGGTAAGGGAGACTTCACTGAAATTAAAAGCTTCTGCTCTGTTAAGGACACTGCTATGACAATGAAAAGGAGCCATAAAAACTGGAGAAAATATATTTTTTAAAAATGTATTTATTTGAGGGGTGCCTGGGTGGCTCAGTCGTTAGGTGTCTGCCTTCAGTTCAGGTCGTGACCCTGGAGTCCTGGGATCAAGCCCCGCATCGGGCTCCCTGCCCGGCGGGAAGCCTACTCCTCACTCTCTCACTGCCCCTGCTTGAGTTCCCTCTCTAGCTGTGTTTCTCTCTGTCAAATAAATAAATAAAATCTTTTAAAAATATTTATTTGAGAGGTAGAGTGAGCAGAAGAGAGCAAGCAGGGTGGGGAGGAGCAGAGGGAGAGGGAGACTGTCATGCAGAACACAGAGCCCGATTTGGGGCCCCATCCCATGACCCTGAGATCATGACCTGAGCCGAAATCAAGAACGAGCTGCTCAACCGAGTCCCCCAGGTGCGCCTGTAGTAAATTTTAAAACGCACATCTGATAAAAGTAGTATCCAAAATATGCAAAACATTTAAAAGAAAAATAAGAAAATAACCCAATTTAAAAAGGGACAAAAGTTCAGAAGAGACACCTCACCAAAGCAGTAATACAGATGGCAAATAAGCACAGGAGAGATTCTCAACACCATGTATCACCAGGGAAACACAAATTCAAACAGTTAACACACCTTAGTAGAATGGCTAAAATCCAAATCACTGAAAACACCAAATCCCAGCAAGGAACAAGAGAAACTCTATCATTGCCAGTGGGAATGCCAAATGGGATAGCTTCTTTAGAAGACGATTTTGCAGTTTCTCACAAAAGTAAATAAACTCTTATCATATGATCTGGCAATTGGGCTCCCAAAGGAGTTGGAAACTTATTTCCATACAAGAATCTACACATAAATGATTACAGCAGATTTATAAATGTCTAAACTTGGAAGTAACCAAGAGGTTCTTCAGTGGGTAAATGGATAAATAATGCTGGTGCATCTGTCAAGTGGAATTCTTCTTTAGGGATAAAAGAAAAAAAATGAGCCATCAAGCCACAAAAATACATCAGGGAACTTCAGTGTAGATTTCTAAGTGAAAGAAGCCAATTTGAAAAGGCTAGAAACTAGAAAACTTCTAGAAGAAAACAAAGGAAAAATTCTAGGTGACTTTGGGTTTTGTTTTGTTTATTATTTTGCGGTTTTGTTCATTTTTTTTTTTTTGCTGTTTTTATTTTTTGAGTGTGTTCTGAATAGGAGGTAAGGTTATGGATAATAGTACGGGACAAAGTGGGTAGACGCCGGGGCCTGTAGTGATGGGCTTCCCAGGAACAGACATTGGGAACTGTCCAGACAGATAAGGAGACAGACAGAGGGAGAGGAAAACAAAGCCAAATGCATAGTCGGTCAGGACCAGCCTCAGCAGCAGTGTCTGGGCTGCAGATCCAACTCTGCTCTGAGGACCTAGAAAATGGACAAGGCTGGCGTGGGCCTCGGTCCCCCGTGTGC
The DNA here is from genome assembly GCA_004023965.1 of Spilogale gracilis. Taxonomy (NCBI): domain Eukaryota; kingdom Metazoa; phylum Chordata; class Mammalia; order Carnivora; family Mephitidae; genus Spilogale; species Spilogale gracilis. The sequence continues at coordinate 54,607 of PITA01005387.1, forward strand.
CCCTCTCCTCACTCAGTCTTGTGCCTCACCAGAAACCAGCATATGGTTTCCTGGGGGACAGAATGGTTGTTCTGGAAGTGCAGGTAAGGCAGAGCGTGAAGGTGCCTGGAGGCTCCCTCGGGAGGTAGAGGCATGGGTGATGTGGGGTTAGCAGCAGCGATGGCAAGAATCTTCTCAGAGGGGGCTCTACAGCTGGGGCAGGCCCCTCACACCCCACCCATCACACCAACATGGTGAGGATCAATACAGTGTCAAGTACAATTCTACCTTTATGGATTTATGGAAAAGGTGAAACTACAGACACAGTAAAGAAGATGAGTGGTTCTAGGGGTGTTGGAGAAGAAGGGTGGGAGGAACAGGTTGAGCACTCCCTGCTCTCTTTCAATTGTTTGCTCACAGTTTACAATCTCAGCGTGGCCCACTCTGACCATCCCTGGCCTCACCAACCCTCTTACTCATGCTCACTGTGTTACATGGTCTTGGCATGTAACTTACTCATTTATTATGTGTCCTCTTTAATGTCTGTTTCACCATGACAGCAGAAATCCTATCGGTGCAAGGAGTCTGTTTTGTTTATTTAGGTATGCCTAGAATACATGTATATAGCAGGTGCTCAGTAAACATTTGCTAAAGAATGAAAGAATGGAAAAGTTCAAGGTTTCAGAATGGTAGGGCTGGAAAGCATCACAGAGACATTCTAGTCAAAAACTTCATGGAGGACAAGAGAAAACACCTGACTGGCTAGTCAGTGATGGAAGCAGAATCTCAGGTTCTCACTGTGCAATTTCTACCTTAGCAAATTCATTATTTTATTTGAAAAATAAATGTATCTACTTACAGGAATCAAGATCATGTGAGTACTGCAGTGAGACCCAACAAAGCGCTCATCCCTAGGTTTACAAATATTTGCTTATTCATACTATACATCATCACAACTTTCTGGGTTTGGAGGTCACTGAGTTGTAAAGACGCTACAGTGCCTTAAATAAGGAATGTACCCTAGGTTAAATACAGGAACGGGGGATTAAAGTACAAACAATAAACACACAAAACAACAACAACAACAACAAAACAAACTTGGAACAATCAGAATTTGAATTGAAGAATAATCTATAGATCAGCTCTGTCTTTAAAAGTTGAAGAAACATCACTCTTTTTTGCTTTGTTTTTCTCATTTGCGATAGGGGATCGAGAACTCCAGTCTGTCATCTAATACCTCAAAGCAGGTAAGGGAAGTTCATTCACACAAAACCACTGTTAAAATTAGAAAGGACTACCCAGAGTTGGTGATTATTTATGGTACAGGGGGGCATTTCCAGTCAGCTTTATCATATTTAAAAAGTGTGAAACCTTGCTTCAGTGTTTACCTTACTTAGCAATAGGAAGGCTGAACAGTGTTATGATCAGAGGCCAGGACTCAGATTCTAATCCTAGTCATACCAATACTAACTGGATGTCTTAGGCTAACTTATTTAATCTCTTTAAACTTTGACTTATCTCCTACTAAATAGAAGATGAATATCTATTTGATAAGTCTGTTATTAATATCTAAATTAAAATAATGTATAATAATAATGTATAATTATACAAATAATGTATAATAAAGTAAGTACTAACAATAAGTGCATTTCCTTTTTATTATTAATTATTCACATGTCTGCTATTACATATCCTATTTCATCTATTCTAAAAGAAGAGTTCACATATTAGAGTGAGTATGTTCATGAGAATGTTAACCAGATGATTTCATTATGAAAAGCTAATGCTCTTTGTGGGATCAGACAAAATGATCTCATAGTGCAATTTAAGGTTTTTCAGATTTTTTACAAAAACACTGCCTGAGTCCTTGTAAATAAGGGGAACGAGAACCAGAGAGCTTTAGAAACATTCTATGTTTCCAGTCATGAGTAACTTAGGAAGCTGGGTCTAGGACATAGGTCTCCTTTGTTCCAGTCAATTGCCTTTCCTAAACATCACTCAGTTTGCAATAAACATCCCAGGCTAGATCAGAGGAGAAAGGGCTGAGAAAAACTACAGGTACGACCCATGTAGAAACTGAAATGGTCGCTTTGTATGTAGCTCTACAACATTAACTTCACTTTCTTTGAAAGAGGCCAACTGGTTTGGAGTAATCAGAAATAAAGAACCAACCAAATGTCTCTTACTAGCAGAATGACCTGGGTAGCATTCAATGTTAGGCTGATGCACACATGCTTTGTCGCCCACCTTACAAGACCAACTTTAAAATGCTTTCAAAACAATTTCCCTCAAAGTGAAGGGAAATTTAGACTGCAAAGGAGCAGAGAAAAACATGGAACTGTGAGCTGACTGACTTTTCTTTCAGTGTGTTCCACAAAACTGTAAATATATGGAGAAAACGGTCTCTGGTTCTGATGGGTAACTAAAAACACATATTTACCTATATTCCTCAAAACTGTTCCACTGCAAAGACAGGAAAAATTCTGAAATGAATCCCCAGAATCACTGGAAAATTGGGAACACAGCTACCAACATACAAAAAATAGTTTTTTTAAGGGCTTTCTGTAAAAAAAATGGAAACTGCTAGATAAAAATACGTAAAATTGAGAAACCTGCAAACACCGGTGAAACAAAGATGAACAAGAAAGTGTTCCCAACAGAAAGTGTTATTCTAGAATAACCCAGACTGATGGAGGGTGCATGAAGGAGTGGTACATGTGTCACTAAATTAGTCAACAAACTTCCTAAAAAGCCAGGTCAGTCCCTTGTGTTAGAAGCTACTGATTCTAGCATTTGGATTAGGACACCCAGGGTGCGTAAATAGAGCTGACATGGGAGGTGGGACACGAGTGTCCATGAGGGGGCAATGGGATAGCAGAAGCAACAGCCATGAAGAACTTTACCTCCCATTCCCCCTGCCCCCAAATAAAGAAATGACCAGGGCATCATTAGACCAGAGCATCATGGACGTCAGCCCAATGGGAAACACAACTCCTTTACACTCAGAGCAACACAAAACCAAAGATCTTGAATTGGAACATGCATTCACTGCTAGGGGAATGAAATTTCTTACCTGGTCTGAGGCAGTAAAATACATAGAGTAATACTATTCGGTCTGCATTCATCCATATATAGGAATAGAAAACCAATAGTAAGCAACCTGACAGTTGAGGAAAATTCTTATATATTAAACAACACTGAATACCATGAGGATGACTGCTATCAGAATAAATGGGGAAAAATAAGGAAATATAATTAATTCCCTTGAGAAATCGGGGCATCCATCACATCCATGAAATAGAACAGGCTTAAAAAGAAGCATTTAGAGGTCTTAGAAATTAACAGAATGATTTGCTAAAATAAAACTCTCAGAAAAGAACAATTGATGCAGATTAAACTCCAACCAGTGAACTGGAAAACTAAACAAAGTGATCTTTCTAAGACTACAATGCCAGAGAACAAAGAAATGAAAATGTTGAGAATATCTGTGAAGGGGTAGCAAGGATAGATCCAGAAGTTTCTATGTCTGTCTCACAGATTTTTTCCAGAAGGAGATAATCAAATAAATTATAGACAAAAACCTCCCTGAGATAAAAAGTGATAAAGGTCCACCAAATTGATGTAGGGATTTATGAACTCTAAGGATAAAAAGAAAAGAAAATTTCCCCCACTTCCTGACAGAAAATAAGAATATGCAAAAATCCTGAAGGAGAAATAATCAGACATCTCTCTTTATTAGGCAGGTGGATAATGGATGTTAGAATGCATTGAAACAACACTGTCAATTACTTAAAAAAAAAACAAAAAACCTCTGAACCTAGATCAAACTACTTTTTTAATATGGGTATGTGTGTATATGCATTTTAAAAATATACATATTTTTGAGTCAATCCGGAACTCAAAAAGCTTACTGCCCATGCACAATTTCTGAAACGCATGCACAAAACATGTTGTTAGGTCTGAATATGCCTCCTGCCCTAAGTCCATATGCTGAACCTAAACCCCAGTACTGTAAAATGTGACTGTATTTGGAGATATGGCCTCTAAAGAGGTCAATGTATGAAAAGGAGGCCATTAAGATGGGCCTTAATCTAATCTTGCTGGTGTCCTCAGAAGAAGAAATTTGGATATAGGAAGAGCTAGTGGGCTTGTACACACAGAGGACACACAGTGTGAGCACACGGTAAGAAGGCAAACATCTGCATGCCAAGGAGAGAGGGCTCAAGAAGTCAAACCTGCCTGCTCTTTGATCCTGGACCCCCTAACCTCCAGGACTGTGAGAAAATAAATTTTTGTTGTGCAGGCCACCCAGTCTGCAGTACTTCCTTAAGGCAGCCTTAGCAAAATCATATACATAGCAGACAGAGAGAATCCAACATAGCAGATTGCATAGGAATCAATAAAGAGTACTGAGCAAAGATGCCCATAAAATATATATAATTATATATTATAAACATATACTTGACAATTATGTACTAATGAGGTCTACAGTGTTTTTATGAATATGATTATCAAGAAAGCAGATGAATTATTTTCACTCTGAATCTAAGGTCCCAGTCAACAAGAATAAACCATAAATAAAGCTGTTTGAGAAGATGAGTTGGGGCAATAAAACTTGTCAAAGTTGTCTTTAAATAAGGTGTGGGTGGAAGTATGTAATTGATTTTCAGTGATAATGGATAAATATTTTAAACAAAGTAATCCTTTTTAAATCTTAATCATTAAAATCTTAAATCACTTAAAGTGATTTACTAAAAACTCTGTCCACTTTAGAAAAAAGAGACCTAGCAATTAAAATTTACTGGAAGTTAGGGGCACCTGGGTGGCTCAGTTGGTTAAGTGTCTGCCTTTGGCTCAGGTCATGATCCCACAGTCCTGGGATCCAGCCAGGCATCAGGCTCCTTGCTCAGCAGGGAGTCTGCTTCCCCCTTCTGCCTCCTGCTCCCCCTGCTTGTGCTCTCTCTCTCTTTCTCTCTATCTCTCTGACAAATAAATAAATAAAATCTTTTAAAAATTAAAATAAATAAAATAAAATTTACTGGAAATAAGCAAGAATTCAGAGAATCTAACCAACCCAACTAAAGATAGTGGTAAAATGGAAAATAATAAAACAAACAAACAAAAGACAAATAGAAAACACACAAAAAATAGGTCTATATCATGATGAAACAATAACAGGTGAAAAGGACTGAATTCACTTATAAAAGCCAGAAACTCAGGTTATGGGAAAAAATAATCCAACTAAATGCTGTTTAAAACTAATATAACTAAAGCCAAGTATCATGGGACAGTTAAAAATAAAGGCATGGATAAAATACTAATAAAATTATTTTTAAAAATTACTTAAAGAAAGGACTTCCATACTATCAACTGAAAAAATAATATTTGGGGAAAAGTATAAAGAGGGGCATTTAATATTGATAAAAGTCATGACTCCCCAAGCACATGTAACTGTCTCAAACCTTTATACATTCAACAAAATGGCTTTGGAATATAAAAGGCTGAAACTAATGAAAACAAATTGTAAATTTTTATAATTTCCCTGAAGGAATTTAAAATGCTATTTTCCTAAACTGACAAATTAAGTTGAGCTAACAGTAAAAATGTAGAGGAGTATGATTTAATTTATCTCTGTGTTTCCATCATCTCTCTCTCTCTCCATCTACTTATTTTTGTAGGGTAGTAATCATTCTTTCATAAATCCATAGAAAATTCACAAATACACATATGAATCCTACATGTGATAATGAAAGTATGTCAAATTAACAGGGGGAGGAAATCAGTGGTTTTGAAAGAGCTGGCTTGCTGTTTGGGGGAAAAAAAAAAGAGCTTCTAACCTCACCATACCTAACAAAATGAATTATAAATGGCTTAATTAGCTGAATCTAAAAATCAAAATTATGTAATAACTAAAACAAAAGAGGATATTTTGTTATTTTATTTTAAAGATTTTATTTATTGAGAAAGCACAGGGTGGGGGGAGGGGCAGCAGGAGAGGGAGAGGGAGTGGCCCTAGAAGGGGGTCCGCAGCCTGACCCCAGGATCATGACCTTAGCTGAAGGCAGAAGGCAGACACTTAGCCAGTTGAGGCACCCAGGCACCTTTTTTTGGTATTTTATTATTTTTTGTTTTGTTATTTTATGACAGAGAAGCGCTTCCTAAGCATTAAATCTAGAATCTACTGTAAAATAGCGATGGGCAGATCTCACAAAATAAAAATGTAAAAAAAAAAAAAAGTTGCTTTAGCTTTGAATATGTTAAATGCTTTTTTTTTTTTTTTTCTTTTTTTAATAAGCCCTATTGGGCTTGGGATCTAGACTTCTAACTGAAGCTGACTTCTGGTTCTTTCTCAAGGCGACTTTGCATCTAGCCCGTTTGTAGGCAGGTGCAAGAAATACCTTCTTTTGCAAATTCCCACATCTCTGTCTTAAAACTGTGACTTGATTTTAATTTTTAGCAGCATATCTCTTTGACTTGAGATCACTTTTCTTTTTCTGTTTTCCTGATATTCTAAAGGGAAAGTCTAATTTGAAGATCAAATTAGATTAGCTCTTTCTCTCAAGTGTCAACCTTCTGCATTTCCTGCGGTATTTTCCCATCCTCGTAATTTACCCTTTCATAGCAGCTTAACGGCCGTGTTTTTACCATCCTACGGTTAACTTTCCTCGTATCGACAATGGAAGATACCCAGGACATGTCAGCACAGTTCTCTCTACCTGAGCTATTGAAGTATCACTGCTGTGAAGATCTGCATGCCTGTCTTACGAAGCTGTTGATACAAGCCCACAATTCTTACTGTGTTTCGGGTGACACGTGCTTGCCACACTCTCCCACGTGTAACCCACTGCACAGTCCGAGGTGGTGAACCGCCTCGCAGAATGCCTAGCACACCGGATAGCACCTTACCTTTCTCTTCTATTCAGTAAGACCAATCAGATTAAAATGCGGGATACTGACATTATATAGGGAGAACCTTGAATCTCTTCTCAAAAAGGGAGGAAAATGCTAAAAATATACTTTGGTTCCTTTCAACTACTCTTCTTCATGTTACCTGTGCCACACCAGTGTGCGTAACACATTTAGAACTACTGTCCTGATGTATTACTTTCCATATTTCTAATTAAAATAGCATGAAATGCTCAAATTTGGAGTACAATCCAGAATCTTCTACATCTCTGTTTAGAGGGCAGGAATTTGCTAAGAATGTTCAACAGCTACTACCCACATCTCGCAATCTTTTATGCAAGGGGACATTTGCACTAACTATTATTTCCTATCTTAAACATGCCTAATGGACATTCTCAAAAGCTGCCTTCATAAACAGGGTGCTGTCACTTTCGCAGACATGATCATTTAACAGAAATGAGACAGAACTGGTTAGCTTGGAACATCAGTTAAAATGTACTTTCAAAAATGTACTTTCAAAAAGGATAAGTTAAATGTACTTTCAAAAAGCACCTGGGTGGCTCTGTCAGTTAAGCATCTGCCTTTGGCTCAGGTCATGATCCCAGGGTCCTGGAATCTAGCCCCACATCAGGCTTCTCCCTCTGCCTGCCTTTTCCCCTCCTTCTGCACTGTCTCTGACAAATAAATAAAATCTCGAAAAAAAATTTTTTAAAGGATAAATTATAGATAGAACACTGACGGTGCCTCTCAACAACTTTCATGATAACGTATCACAAAAATGCAGTTTAAAATTAAGCATTAATAGTGAAGAAATAGAATAAAAATCTATAAATTGCCTGAAGCACATGCTATGCAAAGTCGTATCTATTTAATTTTGATTATGTATTATTGTAAATCAAGTATATATTAAATTTTTTTGAATATATTTGTACCCCTCTGGAAATTTAAGATTTTTGCTCATTTCTCTTTTTACTCAACATAGGACTGGAAGAATTCCTGCATCTGACTATTTAAAGAATGATTATGCCATCTTTTGCGTAAAGTCCGCAAAAACTCAAACCAAATCTATACTGAAAACTATAATACACAGAATATAAAATATGCAGAGCACCTTTTAAAGAATAATATTGGTCTAACATATGATTGTGAATAACAGAGTTATGGAACATAAAATGTGCCATAAAATAACCTTCTGGTTCTAAGAGGCAGGAGCGGAGTAATGAAAAGTACAGACAGAGCCTGTGGATCTGGGGACACCCTGGCCGTCCATCTGCCATCTCCTAGCTCTCTGACCTTGTCCAAGTTCCTGAAGCTTTCTTCTTCTCATTTTCCTCATCTGTTAGAATGTACATAATGTCAGTATTGTCTCATTGGAGTGTGGAGCTATACAAACACACACACACACACACACACACACACACACACACACGACTTCAAACAACGGATGGTACATAGCAACCATCTGATACTCTTCTCAGTCTTTTTTTTCCTTTGCTTTATCTTCCTAAACATCACATTAAAACAAAACAAAATTCACAAACACGGGACACAAGAAAACCAGTTTCCTGAATGGAACATTTACGTGCTGAATTCCATAGGTTTCAACTCTAGGATAAGGATCATTTCAACATGGTAGGCGGACTGTTCTGTAGCATGAACAACAGGCTTCTTGAAGCTCATTTAGATCTATTATTCTGTTATCTGTTATACCACAGGAAATGCAGTTATCTGTTAATTCATCTGTTATCATTGAAGTAAGCTTTAGGAAGTAGTTCATTTTTCTCCCTAAGCAATTAGAAGTTTCTGTAAATTACAAAAAAAAAAGAAAAATTTATGAAAAGTATCAATTATAGAAGTTTCCTATTCATTTCCTTTCTGTGCCTTTACAAATGAGTCTGGAATAATAAAAGAATATTAGTTATTTTTAAAGAAATTCTCTATTCCTGTGATAAACTTTACTTCTTTTCATAGACATTAAATAATTCACCTGAGTTGGCTAAATATTAAAACAAGCCAGAAGCTAGCAAGCCAAACTAATGGAACTAAGTAACCTTGTGGGAAATTATTTGGTTCACTTAGGGCTCTTCTAGCAATGCAGATCAAAAAATGACCAGCACCATTTTAAGGAATGCCTTTAATTTTATATGGAGGTAGGTAACTGAAAGACAGGAAAAACAAACAAACAAACAAACAAACAAAAACAAAACAAAACAAAAAACATGACCTAAAAATTAAAGCACGTATTAGCATTATTCTCTTATTTTCTAAGCCTTTGAATCAAAGGACACTGGTGCCTGTGTGAACATTTTATTATTCTGAATATCATCCATTTACTATTCTGAATATTATTCATTTACCATCAGGCTTCCATATTCCTATAAAACACATGCCTTCTTTCTGCATGCTATTTTGCCAACTTTGCAGGCTGGGATAAATTTGAATGGTTTTGCTTTTTAACCTAAAAATTAATAGGAAAAATCATAATTGGTTTTCATCCTGATCTCACTGATGGTGTAAGCCTTTCCTCCTTTAGCTTTATATGATGCCCTTCATTAATATACTAATAAAGTTAAAGCATGTTTTATTTAGAAAATAGTTTTTATGCCAGGTGAATATCTAAGTATTCATTATTTGTAGAAACTGCTTCCCAATCTATCCTTAGACTTACTTTAAGCAAAGCTGTACCTTCCCTGCTCTAGATGCCTGGAAATCACCTCTAACGTGCCTCCTTGTTTCACCCCCAGACCGCCAGCCCCCTCCCACCCACCAGTACCCATTGCTTCCCACAGAGCAGCCAGATGGTCTTTTAAACTTTCAAAGGAAGTTATATTATTCCACAATTAAATCCTCTCTGCTTTCGATGGAACATGTTCGCCCAACCCCGATTCACATGCCGAAGCTCCAATTCCCAGTGTTTTGGTTTTTGATATTTGGAGGTGAGGTGGTTGGGAGGCAATCGGGTCAGGAGGGTAGAGCACCCATGAATGGGATGAGTGTCTTTCTAAGAAGAGACAGGAGAGAGATGATCTCTCTTTGTGTAGCGGAGCACACATGGAGAAGGCAGCCATGTGCAAACCAGGAGGAGGGTCCACACCAGGAACCAAACTGATCAGTACCTTAAACTTGGACTTCTTAGCCTCTGGAACTGTGAGAAGTAAACTTCCATTGCTTAAGCCACAGTAATCTGTTATAGCAGCCCAATATGACTAAGACCCTCTCCGATGACTTTCTGTGGTTCTTAGAATAAAAGCTAACCCCCCTGTGTCCCTAAAAGGCCCTGCTTGAATATGAACTGGCTCTTGCCTGTTTTTTTATCATCATCATCATCATCATCATCAACATCATCATCATCATCTCTCTCTCTCTCACTTACTTTGCTCTTGCTATACTGGCCTTCAATAGACATTGAGCTTTCTCATGAGCTTGTTTTGCCTTCCGAGAGCATTCCTAGTCCCGATGTTAAGGCTGGCTCTTCCCTTTTCTTTTTTTTAAGATTTTACTTATTTATTTGACAGAGAGAGAGATCACAAATAGGCAGAGAGGCAGGCAGAGAGAGAGGGGAAGCAGGCTCCCTGGTGAGCAGAGAGCCTTATGAGGGACTTGATCCCAGGACCCTGAGATCATGACCTGAGCCGAAGGCAGAGGCTTAACCCTCTGAGCCACCCAGGCGCCCTGGATCTTCCTTTTTTTTAAGCTTACATTCAAATGTCCTCTTTCTCAAAGATTTTCTTACCATTTGGTATAAAATAAAACTCTCAGAAGACCTGGAGAAATAATATAAAAAATATTTATTTTATAATAAATAAAACTATATTATAGAAACCTGTTTTATTTGCTGTAGAGTATTGTATCACAAGTTAAGGTTTTCATATTTGCATTTTTAAAAATTTGTTTTATTCTCCCCCAACTGAAAGGCAAGTTTTTCATAAGTTAATATCAGGAGGACAAATTTAAACTGACTGGAGCTCACTCAAAATTACCGTTGTGTTGCAAGTTATTATCTTGAAAAGATTTGTGTTTTCTTTGGAGTGGTCATTTGTATCAGACCAGGCCAAGCCAGAAAATATAACTAATGTATCTATTAGTCAAAGAAAATATGAACTAATGTATTTCAAAGAGAAAAACTTTCATGTACAGCACTGGTTACAAAGTTCATGGAAGAGTTGATAAATCACCAAGGAAATCATGAATCATTCTAGAGATTAATCATTTGTGTAGGAAGATGGTGCCTTCTAAAATCAGAGAGTCAAAGGGAGGCGGTCACTGCAACTGAGCTGCTGGAGGACGGAGTCTGGCAGGCGGACTTGGTGGAGACAGGGCTTATCTGGAGAAAGCTGAGTCACAAATGAAATGCAGTTAGACACTCAGCAGAGATAGGGAGCTGATGAGCGAGGGGAAGGAGGAGGAGGGAAGAAGAGGGAGAAGGAGGGGAAAGAACAGGGAGAGGTAGGGGGAGGATGAGGAGGGATGAGGGAAGGGAGAAAGAAAGGGATAAGAAGAGAAGGAAGTCTTGTCTAGTCTTCCTACTTTCAAGTCTTTGGCCAGTGGAAAGCACTGGAAGGCAGAAAGCAAAGGAGCCTGGGAAGTAGCTCCTGGGATACAGAACAAAGCACAGCACTTAATAAAATTGCATAACATGTGTGCTGACAAGAAAGCATTCTACCACAGACTACAAATTTGAAATCTCCCCCAGCAATGCCTTGCTATTTGTATAGCCTCCTAGATCCTCTACTACAAAACTTCACCATAGGTATTTTGCCATATGTTTTCTAAAGGTTTTTTGCAATAAATTTAAGAAATAGTTTCAGATTAGAACAATTATGATGTACTATGTGCTCCAGAACCACCCCCCCCACACACACACATAGAATTTTCCAGTTCAACAGCTGAGAAAGTGAGACTTGCCCTTATGAACAGTGACATAAAGATACATTATAAAAACAGTTTCTCTTGGGTTTCTGCAAAAGTTAGGGCTTTTCAGGGGTGCCTGGGTGGCTCAGAGGGTTAAGCCTCTGCCTTCAGCTCAGATCATGACCTCAGGGTCCTGGGGTTGAGCCCCACATCCGGCTCTCTGCTCAACAAGGAGCCTGCTTCCCCCTCTTCCTCTGTCTACCTCTCTGCCTATTTGTGATCTCTCTCTCTCTGTCAAATAAATAAAATCTTAAAAAAAAAGTTAGGGCTTTTCAGTAGCAAGTAACAAAAAGAGAACTTTACTGGCTCGGACAAGGTAGGATCCAGGATTTAAACAGAACAAACACCATTCTGTCTCATCATCTTTCTTTAGTTGGAGTCCTTCCTGTGTCAGCTTCTTAGACAGTCTCTCTCTCCATGTTAGGAAAAATGGCCTCCAAGAGCCCAAATCTAGTTTATATCCTTATGATTTGTAAGACAGAAGAAAGAAATCATCCTATTACCTGCAACAACTACTGAAGAAGACTATGACCCGGCTCGGCGGTGGACATGGTAAAAGAAGCCTAGAGTGACCATCAACCCTATCAAGCCGGTTTGGAGTGGGAGATTGTGATTCTACAAACAGTGGATGTTAGGCTAATTCCCTAGCACTGTTCTTCCCAGCAGACCTCTCTGAAGACTGGAGCATAAAAGCATGGCTACACATACTTGCTGCCTCTGGTTTGAAAAACCAAAAGTCACCAAAAGCAAGGTATCAAAAATCAAGACTTGAGGCCAACATTCCTTTTCGAAGTTTACATCTTTCCAGAGACATGGCTCAAAGCAATGCATGACTGAAGTAGCTATCTCAGGATTACACATATGACTTGGGGGGGGGGGCAGGGGCTGTGCAAACCAAGCAGCTGGTGAGGAGCTGAAAGACACAAGGATGCTCTTTTTGAACTGAGGAAGGAACATTCTGTGAGAAAGTGACTGAAACCAACTTATGTTCTGTTGAAAGGTCTCTTGGCCTTTCTCTTGGTATTCACTTCCATAAATAACAACCTGGGACATGCGTCCTCTTCAGCTGCAGCAAGCTGTGTTTAAAACATCGGTAGAGATAATATATTGTGGAGTCTCTCTAAGGTTAGTGATTATAAATTGCCTGGATAAAATGGAACATAAGCAATAGGCTAATCTGCTGAGTTTTCAGACACTGTATCTAAAACCCATGAGAAAGATTCCAAAATTGTCAAAGGGTCTTCATTTACTTGTTTCTATACAGTTAAAAATGAATCTCTTTCTCTGTTGTTTTTACTCACTTCTTTTTAGGAAAACAGACATGCTTGGAGAATCATTTGCATGTTTGCATTTTTACTTGAAGAGCTCTGTTTTCCAGCAGTGGCTGCAATGGATAAGGCTCTTTTTTTTTTTCTTCCTCTCTGTTCCCATGTTCCTCCCTAGACTTCTTTGGTAGACTGCAGAATACCTGTGAAACCATGCTGGGTAAGGGATATCAGATTTTTGAAATCAGATTTCTCATTAATTTTATAATAGAAAAGTTACTAAGCCACATTGAGTCTCAGTTTTGAACTGTAAAATTGGGGAAAATACACCACCTCATGAGATGAATGGTAGAGTTAAAAGAGAGCAGATACAAATTCACAAGAGCCAGCCTGAGAGACTAAGATCACTTAAGAACCATTACTGTTTACAAGGGACGATGTCTAAGCCAAAGATCCCTATTGTCTTTATTCAGACAACAGGTGGTTGTAGAATTACCAAGCAACAACACCAGGCGTTGTGTTCTGATAGATAATCTTACAATTAGAAATCAAGATTTCAAAATTGCTTCAGGCTGACTGAAAAGCTTCCAGATATTTCAGACAATGAAAAGTAAAAATGCAGCAACAGGCTTCTTCAAAGACATTTGCATTTGATGCAGATTCTTGTCTTAACTTAGTCAGAAATGGAGCAGGCATGTTGTTTTTCAGGTAAACTGACAGACATTTAAAATTTTAAATTTCTTTGCTTTTACATTGTTTGGGGAAGAAAATTCTTTTTATCATTATCCCACCCATCACATTTGTGCATTTTCCCTAAGTTTTTAATAGAAGATGCCTGAGAATCTTTGCATACCCTTTTTATCTCTACATGATCTTTTCAATAGCATGCACCATAATTGAGTTCAGGTGGCTGCTATGAATGAGATAAATCTTGAATGAGATTAAGATGAATGACAGGACTGCTGGCTCAAATCCCACTGTCCCAGAAAGAAATGGGAAATTAACAGACTCAACATCCACAGTGTGATTTAAAACAAACAAACGAAAAATGTTTAAACACATTTTATGACCATTTCAGTGAAACTCCTTCCCTTCCTTTTGTACCTTTAGTATCCCCATACTCCTGGGATCAACCATGTAGAACCAGAATCGAAGAGTACACATCCCAAGGCTTGCTGGAAAGTACTGGGAAGTAGTGATTCTCGCCGTGAGTCCTTCTTTGGGTCCAGAGGAGCTGACATACAGGAAGTGCTGGCCGCTCCCTGGAAATAGACAAATACAGCTCCTTCAGTACGATGATATGTGTCATAGCATGAGGCAGAATATATTTAAACCATAGGCAAATTGCATCCCTTCTACCCACACACAATTAAACACAACTTGTTTTCCTTCTATGGAGTCATGAATCAATACTGTTTAATTCTTTGGAACCAAAAAGAAAAAGAAGAGAAGAAAAAAAAATGTCACTATGATTATATGATTCAGAAAATTCACCTGAGTCTGTGACTCTTGCCTAAAGTGATCAAATATCTGTGCTCACTCTGAAGGTACATTCCTTTTCTTCTAATTTGCTCAAACCTGTCTGCCCATTTTAAGCAAGGAAAATATTATGTATGCTATGTGTAGAGCAAGGACATGGAGTATTGTAGGCTAACTGATAGTGTATTTCATTTCCAGTTGTTCTGCTACCCACACTGACCACAGTAGTAGTGAATGGCAGTAAGAGTAAGTGAAATGTAATTCTGCAAGTCACCATGCTAAGCGGTAACTTCTATTCTCAACTGCACCAGTATGTGGAAGAGCTCTCCATTTAAACACAAACGGATTTTTTTTCTGTAGACATTATGGTCAAAATCATCATAGCTACTATCCCCTGCATGGCTTTTATTAGGAAAGAATGAAAAAAAAATATATATATATACATATTTATATGGGTTTTTATATATGCATATAAATATAATATACAGAAACATATGTGTAGTATATGTATACAACTTTTTGCCTGTTCATGCTCACAAATAACATTATTTCACCAAATGGATTGTCGGTAAAAACAAATATGTGGTTAATAAGAGAGCCTCTACTCAGCAGACCTAAATAGAGATGAAATCATTAAAGGGTTGCTTATTCTAGTATCCACTTAAAAAAATAATAATGAACTTTATTTTTAGGGCAGTTTTGAGCTTAAAGGAATTTGAGAGAAATTACAGAGTTCCAACTCCCTATCGCATGCAATTTGCCCACTCTTAACACACTGCAGTAGTGCAGTACATTTATTATAATTAAAGAATGAGCCAATACTGAGGCATGATTATTAACTAAAATCCATAGATTACACCAGGGCTCATTCTTTCCCTTGTGTATCCCATGGGCTTTGACAAATGCACAAGGACACGGCCACCACTGCAGTATTGTACGGGAGAGTTCCTTCGCTCTAAGATCCCCTGTACGGCACCTCTCCATTTTTCCTCCTGCTCTCCCCCACCAAACGCCTGGCAACTCTGATCTTTTTACTACATCCACTGTTTTCTCTTTTCCAGAGTCCCATATAGTTGAAATTATACAGTATGTACCCCTTCTAGATTAGCTTCTTTCACTTAGCAATATGCACTTAAGCATCGTCCATATCTTTTTTCTGGCTTGCTAGCTTACTTCATTTATCACTGAATAATATTCCTTTGTATGGATGTACCACAGTTCATTTATCCATTCATCTATGGAGGACATCTGGATTTCTTCCAAGCTTTAGCAATTATGAATAACGTTCCTATAGCAACCGTGTGCATGTTTCTGTGTAAGCATATGTTTTCATTTGTGTATATACCAAGGAGCACAACTGCCGGATCTTATGGTAAGAGTGTGTTTAGTTTTGTAAAGAACTGCCTGCTCGTCTTCCAACGTTTACCCTTCTGCAGCCCCATCAGTGCTGAAGGACAGTCCCCAGTCCTCTTTATCTTCATTAGCATTTGGTGTCCTTAGTGTTTTGGATTTCAGTTATTTTACTAGGCATGCAGTGGTATTTCATTTCAACTCAATGTCATTCCAATGTGCATCATCCTGATAACATGCAACATGGAGTATTTTTTCTTATACTTATTTGTCATCTGTGTATGTTCTTCAGTAAGTATCTGTTCAGATCTTTTGTCTATTTTTTACCTGTTTTTTTTTTTTTTAATTGTTAAGTTTTAAGCCTTCTTTTTACATTTTGGACACAGTCCTTTTTCAGATATGTGTTTGCAACTATTTTCTCCCAGTCTGTGGCTTAAGTTTCATTTTTCTTAATAGTGTCATATGCAGAGTGGAAGTTTTAAGTTTAATGAAGTGCAACTCAACAATTTTTTCATTCACAACTCTTTAGCACTGTATGCAAAAATTCATCACCAAACTCAGAGTCACCTAAATGTTCTCCTATTCTGTCTTCTAGGAGTTTTATAGTTTTACATTTTACTTTTAGGTCTATAATCCACTTTGAGTTAATTTTCATGAGAGCTTTAAGCTCTGTGCCTAGATTTTTTTTTTCATATGGATGTCCAAATGTTCTAATACCATTTGTTGAAAAGACTATCCTTTCTCCGTCGAATTGCCTTTGTTCATTTGTCAAACACTATTGATCTTATTCATATGGGTCTATTTCTGAGCTCTCTGTTTTGTTCCATTTATCTATTTATCTATTATTTTTCCAATATCACGCTGTCTTGATTACTATAGCTTTAGAGTAAGTCTTGAAATAAGATATTATACTTCCTCCAACTTTATTTTTTTATACTTCAATATTGTGTTGGCTATATTGAGTCTTTTGCTGCTCCATATAAACTTTACAATCAGTGTGCTGCTATCTATAAAATTACGTGCTGGAATTTTGATTGGAATTACATTGTACATATGCATAAAATTGGGAAGGATGGACTTCGTCAAAATACTTATTCTTGGGGCACCTTGGTGGCTCAGTTGGTTAAGCGACTGCCTTCAGCTCAGGTCATGATCCCGGAGACCCGGAATCAAGCCCCACATCGGGCTCCCTGCTCAGCGGGAGGCCTGCTTCTCCCTCTCTCACTCCCTCTGCTTGTGTTCCCTCTCTGGCTGTGTTTCTCTCTGTCAAATAAAAAAAGAAAATATTAAAAAAAAATACTTATTTTTCCTGTCCACGAAATTGGAATAGCTCCCTATTTATTTAGATCCTTGACTTCTTTAATCAGAGTTTGGTATTTTTCCTCATGTAGAACTTGCTATTATTTGTTATATTTATATTTAAGTATTTCTCTTTTTCTCTCTGGTATTAATATAAATGTTATTATGTTTTAAATTTCAAGTTCCAATTTTTCATAGCTAGCAAATAAATCAAATGACTTTTGTTTATTAGCCTTGAATCTGACAACACTGCTATAACAATTTATTAATTCTAAGAGTTTTCTTCATGTTCTATCATTGAGATTTTCTGTACAGACAAATCATATCATCTGCAAACAAACACAATTTTATATCTTCCTTCCCAATCTGTCTCTGGTTTTCCTCCCTTGCCTTATTGGATTACTTAGGACATCTGGGATGATGCTGAATATGAGTGGTGAGAACAGACAGCCTTGCCTTATTCCTGATCCTACCAGGAAAAGTACTTAATTTCTCATAATTATAAATTATGTTTGCTGTACATTCTCTGTAGATTTTTTTTCAGCTTTACTGAAGCATAATTAACAAATACAACTGAAATATATTTAAAATATACAACATGATGATTTGATGTGTGTACACGCTGTGAAAGGATCCTCATGACTGAGGCCATCCATCCATCACCTGATGTACTTACTTTGTGTATGTGTATATGGGTGCATGAGAATGCTTAGGATCCACTCTCGTAGCAAATTTCAAGTACATAATACAGTATTATCAACTACAGTCACCCTAAAATATGCAATATATCACAAATTCATGTGTCATCCTTGTGTAGGGGTCATGCTAATCTTCTCTGTATTGCTTCAATTTCAGTATGTGCTGCAGAAGAAAGATATCCTTTATCAAGTTAGGGACGTTCACCTCAATTCTTAGTTTGCTGAGGTATTTTATCACAAATGGATGTTGGATTTTGTCAAATGCTTTTTCTGCCTCTGTTAACACAATCATTTAATTTTTTGCTTTACTCTGTTGATGTGATGCATTACACTAATTGAATTTCAAATATAAAACCAGCCTGATATACTTGAATAATTTCCACTTGGTTGTGCTGCATATATATGTTTTCGTTAGATTAGATCTAATACTTTGTGGAGAACTTTTGCATCTATGTTGATGAGAGATACTGATTTGTAGTTTTCCTTTCTTGTGATGTCTGTTTTTGATTTGAAATCCTGGTCTGATTTAGAACAAGGCAGGAAACCTTTCTTTTGCTTGCATTTTCTGGAATATATAGAACTGGTTTAATTTCTTCTTTATTTGTTAAAAGATTTTATTTATTTATTTGACAAAGAGATAGATCACAGGTAGGCAGAGAGGCAGGCAGAGAGATAAGAGGAAGCAGGCTCATGGTAGCAGAGAGCCCGACGTGGGAGCCTGACGTGGGGCTCGATCCCAGGATGCTGAGATCATGACCTGAGCTGAAGGCAGAGGCTTTAACCCACTGAGCCACCCAGGCACTCCTAATTTCTTCTTTAAATGTTTGGGAGAATTCACCAGTGAATCCAGTTAAGTCTACTGATTTCTGATTTGGAAGATTTTCAGTTATGTATGCATTTTTTTTTTTTTAAGATTTTATTTATTTGACAGAGAGAAACACAGCCAGAGAGGGAACACAAGCAGGGAGAGTGAAAGAGGGAGAAGCAGGCTTCCTGCCAAGCAGCAAGCCCGATGTGGGACTCGATCCTGGGACTCCAGGATCATGACCTGAGCCTAAGGCAGTCGCCTAACCAACTGAGCCACCCAGGCGCCCCATGTATGCAATTTTTAAAAAGATTTATTTGAGAGAGCCTGAACCTGTGGAAGTCAGAGGAGGGAGTGCAGACAGAGAGAGAGAGAGAGAGAGAGAGAGAGAAAGAGAGAAAGAATCTCCAACAGACTCCCTGCTTGAATGTGGAGCCCGACGTGGGGCTCAATCCCACAACCCTGAGACCATGACCTGAGCTGAAATCAAGAGTTGGACACCTAACTGACTGAGCTACCCAGGCACCCCTGTAAGCAATTTCTTTTTTACAAGCTTATTTAGATTATCTATTTCTCATGTGAGTATGGCAGATTGTATCTTTGAAGGAATTGGTCTACTTGGATTACCAGATTTGTGGGCATCTAGTTGTACATAATATTTCTCTATTATCCTTTCAGTGCCATGGGTAAGTAATGACAGTTCCCCATTTGATTTGATAATTAGCAATGTGTGTTTCCCTTTCTTTTTAGGTTTGTATGTCCAGAAGTTCTTCGATTTTATTACTCTTTTCAAAGAACTAGCTTTTCATTTTGATTTTTTCTATGATTTACTTATTTTTTATCATTTCAAGTTTTTATTTAAATCCAATTAGTTAACATTTACTGTAATACTGGTTTCAGGAGAAGAATTTAGTGATTCATCACTTATATATAGTGCCCAGTACTCATCACAGGTACCCTCCTTACTACCTATCACCCAATTAACCCACCCTGACACCCACCTCTCCTCCAGCAGCCCTGTTTGTTCCCTGTAGTTAGGAGTCTCTTACAGTTTGCTTCCCTCCCTCTTTTTCCTCTGTGCTCATTTGTTTTGTCTCTTAAGTTCCACATGAGTAAAATCATGTAGAATTCTTCTTTCTCTGACTTATTTTGCTTCACATAATACACTCTAGCTCCACCTACACACTTGCAAATAGCAACATTTCATTATTTTTATGGCTGAGCAATATTCCATTACTCTCTCTCACACACACATTTTTTTTATCCATTCATCAGTGGATGGATATTTGTGCTCCTTCCATGATTTGGCTATTGTTGATAATGCTGCTGTAAATATCAGGGGACATGTGCCCCTTTTAATATGTATTTTTTAAAATTTATTTGAGAGAGACAGATAGAAAGCAATCACAAGCAGGGGGAGGGACAGAGGAGAGAGAATTTCAAGCAGACTCCCTGCTGACCATGACCCTGAGATCGCGACCGGAGCCAAAATCAAGAGTCAGACACTCAACTGAGTCTCCCAGGAGCCCCACTTCAAATTTGTACTTTTTTTATCCTTTGGGTAAATTCCCAGTAGTACAGCTTCTGGCTCACAGGGTAGTTCTGTTTTTAACTTTGTGAGGAATCTCCATACTGCTTGCCACAGTGGCTGAACCAGTTTACATTCCCACCAACAGTGTAAGCTCCCTCTTCTCCACATTCTTCCCCATCTGTTGTTTCCTGTGTTGTTAATTTGAGCCATTCTGACAGGTGTGAGGTGATACTGCATTGTAGTTTTGATTTGTATTTCCCTGAGGATAAGTGATGTTGAGCATCTTTTCATGTGTCTTTTGGCCATCTGGATGTCTTCTTTAGAAAAATGTATTTTTGTGTCTTTGGCCCATTTCTTAACTGAATTATTTGCCATATGATTTCCTGAATTCAAGTTTATAAATTACTCTTCCTAGTTTACTAAGCTGCAAACAAATGATCAATTTCAGATCATTCTTCTAATACATACATATGTTGCTAAAAATTTCCCCCATACATGTTTAATCTCACAATTTTTTAAGTTGTATTTACTTCTACACTTAATTCAAAATAATTCAAAATGTCCCTTGAGATTTTTTCTTTGATTCATTATGTTATTAGAACTCTACTTGTTTAATCTTCAAGTATTCTGGGATTTTTCCAGTAATATTTCTGTCACTGATTTCTACCTTAATTCCATTATGGTCTGAGAGCTCACAGTGTAGGATTTCTTTTAAGTTTGTTAAGATGTGTCTTATGGCTCAAATGTGGGCTGTCTTGGTTGGTGAATGTTTCACGTGAGCTCGTGAAGACTGTATATTCTGCTGTTGCTGAAGTATTCTATAAATATCAATTATATCCAGTTGATTGACGGTGTTCAGTTTAACAATGTCCTTACTGATTTCTGCCAGTTGGCCCTGTTACTGACAGAGAGGTACTGAAGTCTCCAGCTCTAGTAGTGGATTCATCTATTTCTTCTTGAAATACTGTTAGGTTTTTTGCTGTATTTTGATGTTCTGATGTTAGATGCCTACACACTGAGGGGTGTTTTGTCTTCTTAGAGTAACAACCATTTTATGATCCCCCACTTTATCCCTGAATAGTCTCCTTCCTCTGAAATCTTCTTTGTCTGAAATTAATGTTAACATAGTATATTTTTCTCCATTCTTTCACTTTTCCCCCCATTCATTCATTCTATGTATTTATACTGGAAATGGGTTGTTACTGACAATATGTGGTTCTTTGGTTTCAATTGTCTCTTAGTCTTTTAATTGAATATAGATAGACTAGCAATATTTAAGCTGATTATTGAGATAGGGAGATTAACATCTACCTTATTTGCTATGATTTGCTATTCACTGGTATTGTTCTTTCTTTCTCTTCTTTTTCTTTCACTCTTTTTCAGTCTTCTCTGATCTTAATTGAGCATTTCATATGATTTCATTTTTTTTTCATGTCTCAGCATACCAATCACATATACATTTTTAACTTTTTCTAGTGGTTGGTAGTAAGTTTGCAATATACATTACCACTGATCCAAGTCCTCTTTAAAATATCATGGTAACACTTCATAAATAGTGTAAAAAACATACCAGATTATTTTCCTGGTAAATTTTCCCATCCCTTATCTCTTAGGTCAGTTGTGGGGTTTTTGTTGTTGTTGTTTGTTTGGTTTGGTTTGGTTTTAGTTCAGTTAGGTTCTAGTAAAATAGTTTCTCTTGAGGGCAGGCTCTGGGCTATTTTTCCCCTCCACCTACTGAAAGCAGAGAGGAGCTTCCTCTGATCTTCACTGCAAGAAACTAACAGGGTTCCTGAAGTTAAAACTTACAAAAGTGTGGGGGCTTCCTAACACTGAAACCCCCTGGACTATCTCCCCAAGTTGTCCACCTTGAGCCTACAGCAATTCATCAGTAATAGTTAGGATGTCCTGCCCCATACTGACTCCTTTTATGGACATCTGCTTCAGTAAGTTGTGATTCTCTGTTTCCACTTGCTTGTCTCCTGTCTGGGGGCAGTGGTATGCGTGGAGCCCTTAATTCTCTAATAAATTTGAAAAGAGTTGTTGATTTTTAGTTTGTTAAGTTTTTTGTTTTTTCTTTTTATGAGGAAAGGAATAATGACTTCAAAACTCCTTACATGCCAGGCCAGATACTGAAAGTGACTTATATCTATTTTGTTAATGATTTACTTATTTATTTTACAAAAAGAAAGAGAGCACATGCGCGTGTGCACAAGTGAGTGGGTGAAGGGGCAAAGGGAGAGAATCTCCAGCAGATTCCCCACTGAGCTCCAGCCAGATGTGGGTGCTCAAATCTCATAACCCTGAGATCACAATCTGAGCCAAAACCAGGTTTTAATGCTTAACTGAGCCACCCATCTGCCCCTCCCCTTTTTTTTAAGTTCCTTACTAAAAATATTTCTCTTCACTTAGAACACTTTATATAAAGTCTCACAACAACAAAAACAACAACAAAAACAACAAATCACTTCAGAAAAATAACCAAAGAACAGGACATGTGAATGGATGCTGCAAGATTTTCTTCAATATAAAACTTGTAAAGTTTCCTGGCCTGCACCACTGAACTGTTTTCTTTCACTGTTTTAAGAAATGCAAGTACTAGCAAATACTGGATTAGGAGTCAGTCACAGAAAAGTTTGCTTTCCTATTTCTTTGCAAGGATGACATGCATTTGTTTTCTTATTTGGAATAGGAAGATATGCACATGGCATGTGCAGCCAAGATATACCTAGACTCCATCTGTCAAATCTACTACAACTGAGCTTACTTATTAAGAACACACAGTCATTAAATCCATGCTCTCTGATTAAATGAGAACACCTAGGTGTTCTGTCATTTTATTGCCTTTTATACCCTTAAGGATTCCCAATGCCCTTGGAGTTCAGTATCAGACAAACTTTACAGTGTTATCCTGAATAAAGAAAATACAGTATAGCACAGCTCACTCTAATAATAATGTATATAATCAAGGTGAAAGCCCGTAATCTATTCCTTCTGTACTGGATGTGAAGAAATAGCTTTGACCTAATGCCAAATAAGGTAAATTAACCTTAAGTAGGTTTGTATAAAACTACTCTAATCTTCATAGCTCAGTTCTTAAACGTATCACATACATAATAAAAAGTAATGTACCTCCATCTCAAAAGCAAATCATGTTTAACCCAGACTTTCAATATACATCTATCCATGCTGTACAGCTAACCCGATGTTGAAGGTCAAACATTTGGAGCGGTGAGAAAAGTAGTGATTGTGTCCACTGGCACAAACTTAACCCATTTTAAAAATAAGGAATTCTGATTTAAAACCTTGTATTTGGGGGCACGTGGGTGGCTCAGTTGGTTAAGCGACTGCCTTTGGCTCAGGTCATGATCCCGGAGACCGGGGATTGAGTCCCACATCGGGCTCCCTGCTCGGCGGGAAGCCTGCTTCTCCCTCACTCACTTCCCCTGCTTGTGTTCCCTCTCTGGCTGTGTTTCTCTCTGTCAAATAAATAAAATCTTTAAAAAAACAAACAAACAAAAACAAAAACAAAAACAAAAACAAAAAACAACTTGTATTTGGTAAATATATTCCTCTAACTACACAAATACACTAATCTTTCACTAATTCTGATGTTTCTTTTGAATAATTTTAATCATGTGATATTTATTTTTAAAAGGTAGGTTTTAAGTCTACACAGCAAACGGAATGCAATCTAACCGAATTCTCCAGCCTTAGTCATGGCCTATAGGCTCTTTGTGGAACGGCAGTCACAGCATCCTCAGGGTCTCAATAATTTTGTCATGGCACCCCAGATGCAAAGCAATATTTTGATTTTGTTTATTAAGTCCTTAAGCCCAAACAACTTAATGCCTATTAAAATACTAACAACATCAGGAGCATTTGAAAAACTAATACACACAAACTGGAAAAACAACAACAACAACAATAACAATTCTTAAATAACCACTATTACTTTCCACTGGAGAGTTTACTCATTAGACTGCCCGAAGTTTCAAACCTTGAAATCACATGGAACACCACCACCTTCGTTTTCTATCCCACTTTTGTTTTTCCCGGCATTTAATTTTATCATAGCAACTACCATAAATCAGCTTAGCAAAGATATGACACCATTGAAAGGAATGCAGAACAATATAATGTTTACATTTTAGGGCTATATTATGAAACTTAATGTAAAAATTAAAAAAAAAAGGTAATTCACCAGGGATGATAACAATCCAGCATGTTTCACTACAGCATATTTATTTCAGTATAAGACAATGTTATGTAAGACTCAACATCAAAGGTAGCAATTCCAATTATTAGTTAGGGGACATTGGGTGAGCTTTCAAAGTACACCCCACCTAGCCTCTCCTAATCTGCATATTCAATCTGGTCTTACAACATCCTGCAGCGAACACAAAAGTCAGAAAGTCAATTCCTGACTGATGTATTAATGCAAAACTATGCCTAGAAATACAGAAGCAACCATTGCCAATTTGGTCTTTAGGGACTTTTAATTCTAGAACTTTAGTATATCCAACCTTGACTTTGCAAGGGGAATAGTTGCAATGCCATATATTTTCCCGAAAATCACAAAAATGAAAAGTCACTTAGTCTCTGGAAATTATTAATAGAAATATATGAATTATCCAGGAACAATGTACTGTATCACAAAGTTATAAAACCTTACATTGAATTATATTTTCAGAAACAGACTCACTCTTTATTGAGCAAGCTCAGACTAGACCTACTTTCAAGCACTTATAAACTTACAGTTGCTTCATTGAGAACTACCTATTTATATCTAGCAAAATCCTTGGGGAAGGTCAATCTAGCTTCCTGCACAAAGGTCAGAATTTGTTAAAGCAGGTAATAAAGCTTAAAAGTCTCAATTGCCACAACACATACAGAATTTAATGGCAAGTCATTGAACCAGCTGACTTTATTTACATTTACATTTACTCTGTGGAATGATCAACCACCTTCATTTCCGATTCTACATTTATTTTCCCCAATTCCTACTTTTCCCAACATTCATGAAACAGATTTTTACAGAAGCAGACGTTTTTGATTGTCGG
Source organism: Spilogale gracilis (assembly GCA_004023965.1). Taxonomy (NCBI): domain Eukaryota; kingdom Metazoa; phylum Chordata; class Mammalia; order Carnivora; family Mephitidae; genus Spilogale; species Spilogale gracilis. The sequence goes on from PITA01005387.1 coordinate 79,890, forward strand.
TCTGATTTTAGATTGCTTTATGGCTTCCTGTTGGCCACTTTAAGTTAATTCTCATATATTATATCAGAATACCTACAGTTGGGTTTGTACAATTTCAATACTGCCAGAAGCTGTACTCTGGAATGTGGGCACTTACTAAATATGTCTGAATGTTACATCTCCCTACCCTCTGCCTCCTGATATTTTCTGTACATTTCAGTGTAATACTTCAATTTTACTGGTACAGGTTTTAGGATTACAAATTCTCAAAGATTCCTAGCATACAGATTTTATATGTTATATGTTAATTAGCTACAATCAGGCACTGGAGAGAAGTTTCTCATCAATATTCAATTTTTACCTTAGACACTCTTCAAAGAATTACACATATTTTCAAAAACTGGAGCCACTTAGTGTCAAACAGTATAAATTCAGCATCACTTTGTTCAGATCTCCATTGTTATTTGATGGGAGAGAGCCAAAATATATTAGCCACATTCAGAATCCATCAGTGTGCTTAGCAGACATTCTTTTTCTCTTTGGTGTTGCCATGCAGTAGAGGCTCTAATTTGTCTTTTAGATGTGATTAGCTACAATCTTGAGTTTTTGAAAATGTTTCACTGAGTCATTACGCCATAAGGTAATAAATTTGACATTTCTTTTATAAAAAGACAGTTAATACTTTCAAAAGAAAGCTATATTTTTTTCAGCTCCAGTGCCTTCAGAAGAATCATACTCACTTGTACTAGGGTCAAATCATAAAAGACAATTTCCCACTTCAAGTGATCTGAATTCACTTCCCACTTTAAATTGTAGGCAATTTTAGTGGTTTTTTTTTTTCTTGCTCATAAAATAAAGCTGCTTAATGGTTTTTTAAAATGGGATGCAGTATGGCTCTCCTTCAAAATAGCAAATGCTCCCTTGTTCAGAGTTAGACTTACTTAGCTTGGTTCCATACCCTCTGTAATTTCTGCCTGTCCCTAGCTCTACAATAGAAGGGGGGATACAATCATTATCAGCTGAAATGCCCTCAATCTCTTTTTGTCTGCAAGTTTTAAAGGCCGTGAAATGAGAAAGAAAAAAGTTTTCCTTGAAGTTGTCAAAATGGCAAACACAGATACAATGCCTCTGAAGTCTAATGAAATGTTTTCATGGCATTTGATGAAAATGTCTGTCATTACATCACTTCTATTTGCTTTTCGAAAGGTGTACAATGAATTGATTTGGCACTTCCTTATCCCTACCTCTTCCAGCAGTTTATTCTTCAGGCATTACTTTTCTTTAAGAATAATTATTGCTTGTTTAAAAAAAAAATCAGGATGTCTCATTTTAATGCTATTCACTATAACCAAATTTTGGTGCTATAATTTCTCTCAGTAATCACTGACCTGATCTAAGAATGAAGCTTACAGTTGGAACATAACAAAATGGGATCTATTCATTTAGGGATATAGTCATCTTATTTTGAAAGCTTTTGATTCGCTCAGTGATAAGTAGACCTCAATCACATGAAGGTGCCATATGAATGGAATTGTTGGGGCTTCCAATAAGCATAGCTAGACACAAAGGGTTCTGACTTCTCTTAATCTTCATAATGGGAGAACCCTGAAGAATCTCTTTACATTTTATTTTCTTCTCAAGATGCCTTGAGAAACAAGCATTTGCTTAATAGCATTTCTGTAATTTGACTTTATTTGCCAAATTGAGATAGAAAACTTGTTTCCTTGTCATGTAGGAAGGGAGGACTAATAAAGCATAAATCCTTTAGTTAAGTGATAGATGGTATGAACTTTGACTTTATTTTATTTCAGAACCATTTTACCTGAAAAACTGTGGAAAGTAAATAAGAACAGAAGAATGTTTATTTTCATTGAAGCAGAAAACAGTATCATCAGGTTATTTTAATGAATATGTTAATGAGCAGAAACCTTAGGCTGGGTGATCCAATAGTTAAGTGTGCAGGTACTTTAGCTTTTGGCTTCCATTCAAATCCTGACTTAACCACTTATTTGGTATGTGACCTGGGAAACCTATAGAAATTCTCTAGGACTAAGATGCATGAAGAGATAATTACTGTCAGTACTTTACCTCATAGGGCTGTGGTAAAGATTAAAGGATACGAACAAAGTTGTAAATTAATGCTATGCTCCTGGGAATTAAAAAATAGATATAAAGATGATTCTAGTAATAGATATAAGACAATCAGTCATAAGTTATTGATTCGATAACTACTACAGAGAAGGTGCCATGTCTTGCATTTGGATGTTAAGGAGAAAGATAAGTTATAGCTCAGAACATATGAAACATACTCAAAAGAATATGACCAAAAAAACAAGCAGCATGTACTATTTAGAAGACACATCCAGGTCAGACTATCTGTGCTCCAATCTGGACTCTCATACTTGCAAGCTTTACTTTGGGAAAATCACTGAATCCCCACTGTTTCTCATATCCACCACCTTTCAGATGGGGGATAATAATAATAATATACAGCTCACTGGAGTTATTGTGAACCTATAATATCAGATATTGACAGAGGTTGCAAATGCTAATGTAGTTCATCTGATAAAAGATGGCTTAAACCGAATGACTAAGACTTTATAGCAGACATATCATTATATTAAGATGTTAAAGAATATAATGGAGATGGCAATAGGCAAAGAAAGTAGGGTAGAGTGGCAAAAGTTCATTCTTTTTTTTTTTTTTTAAAGATTTTATTTATTTATTTGACAGAGAGAAACACAGTGAGAGAGGGAACACAAGCAGGGGGAGTGAGAGAGGGAGAAGCAGGCTTCCCGCCGAGCAGGGAGCCTGACATGGGGCTTGATTCCGGGTCTCCAGGATCGTGACCTGAGCTGAAGGCAGTCGCTTAACCAACTAAGCCACCCAGGTGCCCCGCAAAAGTTCATTCTTAAAAAATCACTAAGGGGCCCCTCCTGGTTTCTAGTCTAGCATGTAAGAAGCTTAGAGGCACAGCCTCATCTTTACAACAAAAAAGCCAGACAAACTAAAAAAAATCAAAACCTCTTCTTATATCTATCAGAGAATTAAAGTAGACATCACAGGGAAAACCACTGGAGACAAGGAAGCCACATACAGAGAATCACAATTCACTGGGGCAAAATCGCAGGAGCAGGAGCCACTGGCAAACCATCCCTGGGCAAGGAAAATGGAAAGCACAATTAACAGACTGCTGGAGGCTCTGCATGGAAAGCTTGAAAAGAACTCCAGGGGCCTTAAGTCTTAAGGGCATCCCCCAAGTCTTATGTCCAGAAGCCCTACCAAGTTCCCACAGTGGAGACTGGAGAAAAACCCCCTCTGTTTCTTTCTGGGATAGAGGAAAAGTAGTCATTTTGAAGTATGCCTAGTTTTCTTAAAAAGGTCTAGAATTCCTACTATACCTAAAGGAGAGGGAAAACTGAGAAGCACTTGTCAAGGTCACAGTAAAAGAAGCTTAAAAAAAAACTTACCAAAAGACTGTGACAGATGACAGAATTGTAGAAGTCTCCTACTCCATGACTTTAACACTCAATACCTCCCCACCTTGCCACCCCTTCAATAGGCTCTTATATACTAGCAGGGGGTTGCAACTGAAATGACCCCATCTCTCAGAGCTTATTTAAGTCACTAGGGAGGGGCGCCTGGGTGGCTCAATCAGTTAAGTGTCTTCCCTCTGTTCAGGTCATGATCCCGGGGTCCTGGGATTGAGTCCCATGCTAGCTCCCTGCTCCACGGAGAGTCTGCTTCTCCCTCTCCCTCTGCCCTGCTGGTGTGCACACACTCTCTCATTCTGTCAAATAAGTAAATAAAATCTTTAAAAAAAATATCCACTAGGAAAACCAAAAGGCAAGAGAGAAGCCGGAGGAACCGGGACAGCAATCACTGTTACACTTTCTGACTCTGGCCGGGGACCAGCCTCAGCACAGATGTGGGCCCCAAACCACGGGATGTCTGGCAGGCGAAATAATGACACAGACACAGAGATCTAATGCAAGCTACAGACCCGAGGTCAGTCAGGAGAGACCTATGAAGCAGGCTCAGGCTCAGGCTCTGGCTCTCTAGCTCTGGTTCTGGCTCTCTAGCTCTGGCTCTGGCTCTCTGGCTCTGGCTCTCTGGGCTCTGGCTCTCTGGGCTCTTTGGCTCTCTGGCTCTGGCTCTGGCCCTGGCCCTCTTGCTCTGCTTCTGTCTCTGCTTCTGTCTCTCTTGCTCTCTCTTTCTCTGTTTCTGTTGCTCTCTGCTTCTGTCTCTCTTGCTCTTTCTTTCTCGCTTCCCAGGCTCTCTGCCTTTGCCTCTGCCTTTTCCTTTGCCTCTGGCTCTGCCTTTGTCTCTCTTGACTGCCAAGGGTCTCCATCTTTTATGATTCAAAAGTGAGGAAGTTAAATCTTTAACTGCTTTTGTACCTGCCCTAGAGACAGGATTAGTATTGTTACTGCAGGGTACAGAGTGATTGTTTAAACTCACAGAAGCTGAGACCATTGAGGCAGAAGGATCAGATCAAGGAATACAGATGAGAGTTACAGAGATATGATTACCAGGAGGAGGATTAAATGGAACAATATGCCTTGGATAAGCACACAAAGGACATATTGCCCCGGCCCACAGGGTACGTGGCTTTCCAGATTCTGGGGGGTGGGGGGGAGACACCCGGAGGGACTTTCATTCACATTCATGGGTACCTCCACCAAAATTTCTGGTGGCTTGGGCATGGTGGGAGGGGCAGATCATGCACCGTCCTGGACAGGACTCCTACAGAGTCAGCCAACAGTAAACAGTAAACACGACCTTACTTCCTGCAGATAGACAGGAAAGCTCACCCAGAAGGCCTCTTTATCTTGATTCCTTTTACCTGGTACACTATATGCACATTAGAAAAAAAATTACAAGCCATGCTAAAACAATAGTATCACCAAAAGATGACATTTATAATGACCAGAGCATATTTGAGGAATAAGAACACAGAGGTTATAGAATTAAAATCAGAAATGCAATTTGGGGAAGAACATAGAAAACCCTTAATGCTACCCTACAAGTCAATGGAGAGCTTCTAATGATTTGCAGGACAAGCAGTCACTGTTTTGGAACATTAATCCTGCATCAATGAGAAGAGTGGCCTGGTTTAGGAGAATACTTTCATTGGAGGCGAGTTTCCTTGACACCAACAAGAGCCCAAGAGTGACTTAAGATGACAGAAGTGAAAATGCAAAGTAAAAACATGGAAGTTGAGAATGAAGAGTTGAATGAATTGGAAATTGAGAAAGATTGTGTTAAACAATAATAATGTCAATAAGAGAAGTATTAGGAACAGCAGAAGGAAGGTAAGCCTGAGCTTGGATATGTGACCTGCCGACATTGGAAATTATCCCACGACAACAGACAGTGTGAGATCAGAACATGGACATAAAGACTAGAGGCATGCAGAAATTAGCAAATTTTGAACACTGACAGAATGAAAACTCTGAGCAGGCAAGGAGTGTATGAAGAGATTCAAAAAAGTAAAAGTCAGAATACTGAGTAAGATTCATATTTAGCTTTCAGAAGGAAAAATAAAAAGCATCAAAGACAAATATAGCATTAGGAAATACATATTACAGTCCACTGCAGGTGAAAACTTCCAAGAAGCTGTGCATTAAACAGTCGTGTCAAGGGCAACATAAGAAGATTCAGAGTAATGCAAGAATTATGAAACCATGAAGTCCTCAAAGGAACTACTACTTTACCTCTATGAGAGTTGGTATTATGTTTGGTAAATGTGGATCACTACAGTGCTCAGCCCAGGGACCCAGAGTGGGTGGCCAAAAATTATTTGCTGAGGAAATAATATTTTGCAGAAGACAAACTGTAGGGAACCAAAGAAAGTATGTATAGTTTGGTAGAAAGTATACATACTTTTTGTATTGTCTCTGTCTTCGAGATATAAGAAAAAAACAATAGTACTTAGAAGGGAAGTTGGGGTTAGATTCTTTTTTTCAAGATAAGAAAACTGTGATGCTTACAGGCAAAAAGTATGATAATAATAGGCAGTTTGAGAACACTCAGAAAAAAGGAGTAAATACAAAAAGAGAAGATTTTGAAGAGATAGAAAGGATTGAGTTTAATGGTTCATTATTTTACTGAGAAACAAAGTCTATAAATAAATACGAGTTGAGTAAATTCCTTTTAGAGAAACTCTAATGCCTGGATACTTATAAAATGATGAAATAATTGCCCTGAAAATTAAGGAACAAGGTACTATTATATTTGAGCAATAATGTGAAAAAGCATTATTTCTGGACATGAAAATTGCTGATAGCATAAGAAGACTGTGTTATTATTTAATGGATGCACTTGGTTAATATACATAAATAAATATTCTGAGGATAATAAATTGGATTAAATTATTGTAATGGTATCACTTTGCTTTCTAAGTACCTTCCACTTAAAACAATGGGCAGAAGACATGAACAGACACTTCTCCAATGAAGACCTCCAAATGGCTAGCAGACACATGAAAAAATGTTCAACATTATTAGGCATCAGGAAAATTCAAATCAAAACCATGATGAGAAACCACCTTACACTAGTTAGAATGGCAAAGATTAACAAGGCAGGAAAGAAAAAAATGTTGGGAAAGGATGTAGAGAAAGGGGAACCCTCTTATACTGTTGGTGGGAACGCAAGTTGGTGCAGCCACTTTGGAAAAAGTGTGGAGGTTCCTCAAAAAATTAAAAACAGAGCTTACCCTATGACCCAGCAATTGAATTACTGTGAATTTACCCAAAAGATAAAGGTATAGTGCAAAGAAGGGCCATATGTACCTCAATGTTCATAGCAGCAAAGTCCACAACAGCCAACTGTGGAAAGAGCCAAGATGCCCTTCAACAGACAAATGGATAAAGAAGATGTGGTCCATATATGCAATGGAACATTACTCAGCCATCAGAAAGGATGAATACCCAACTTTTCCATCAACATGGATGAGACTGGAGGAGATTATGCTGAGTGAAATAAGTCAAGCACAGAAAGTCAATTATCGTACAGTTTCACTTGTGGAATGTAAAGAATAACAAGGAGGACATTAGGACAAGGAAAAGAAAAGTGAATTGGGGTAAATTGGAGGGGGAAACAAACCATGAGATATTGTGGACTCCGAGAAATAAACTAAGGGGTTTAAGCGGGGGGAGGATGTGTGAGCCTGATGGCGGATATTAAGGGCACACACTGTATGGAATACTGGGTGTTGTACATAAACAATGAATCTGGGAACACCGCATCAAAAACTAATGATGTATTTTATGATGACTAACATAACACAATTTTTAAAAAAAAGAAAGAAATTTTCGCTATTAGAACTCCTCCCCCAAACAAACAAACAAAAACAAAAACAAACAAAAACAAAAAACAAAAAGCACAGACTGGAATCTTTATAGATCTTTGGAGGTCCTAGCTGGAAGTGTATGAATTCATAACCAAGGGAATGCACATCTTTAAAGAGATCCAGAGATGGCCACTTTCCAGTATTTCTTTAGTTGATTCTAGTGTTTTATTTCATAGACAGGAAAGTCTTCCCTATGATGTGGACACTGTAATACAGAATAGGGCTACCCAACAGAAATATACTCTGGGCCATGTAGGTAGTCTTAGTATTTTTAGTAGTCACATTTAAAAGGGTAAAAAGAAATAGGTGAATTTTTTATAATATTTTTTTATTTAACCCAGTGTATCCAAAGTGTTATTTCAATTATATGAATAATTGTTGGTATGTTTTTAATACTGATTTTTTGTACTACATCTTTGAAGTTCAATATGTATTTTATTCTTACAGCAATCTCAATGTGGACCAGTCCCAGTTCAAGTGCTCAGTAGCTTGTGTGCTACTGGCCACTACACTGGACAGTGGACGCTAGAGAACTAAGTCTTTTGAGTCAGAGGATCTGATATTCAAATCCTCCTGCTCAGTCATGCCCATGACTTGATCCAATTTTTTAACCTTTCTGAGAATTTAACATCTTTCTTGTCACAATGTTTTAAAAAGATTAAATAAGATAACATCCATATCATGTTTTACACTGTCTGACTATTAGGAAACATTTAACTGCTATTAATTCCCTTTCTCCTGATCCCGATGGAATTTCTCCTTCTTTTATCTGAAAAAAAAAAAATGTTGTTTGGATTTGAGGGAATTGATAAGAGCAACTGTTCAACACCCATTCAGCCCTTTATAAAACTGTAAAGAGGAATACAGGTCCCCCTCCTTCTAGTGGCTACACATTAAAATTTCCTTATTTCCTTCCTGTACCCCTATAACTCCTAAGCCACCCCACACTGGTTCTCCTGATCAATCTTTCTTCTACTACTCTACTTTTTCTTTTTCCACCATGCACTTGTCAACTTCTAACCAACTATACGGGGTTTTTTTGTTGTTTTGTTTTAATTTATAAAGCTTAATACTGATTTTTTCTATCCCTCTCTGCTACAATGTTAGCCATGAGATGGCAGAAATCCTTCTCTCATTTGATCTACATGTATTCTAAGTACCTAGAATAGTGGCTAGCAAAAAATGAACACTTGTAAAATGGACAAATGGGGGGAAAACATTTTTCACCACACCAATGCATATAATTTTATCTTCCATTTCATCATATGTACCTTTAAAGTGGTGACTGAAGCATCACATAAATCACATTTCTTCATAACACTCTTCTCAGACTTCAAAGTAATTATTATTTTATGGTATATTAGGAATTATCTCCTCTTAGTGTACCCAGAAATTATCCAATTTTAAGCAGAAATCTGTTCTGAACTCGTATCACAGTAAGTGATTATTGTGTATTATTAAAGATAAGATAAAAAGTTGTCTTCACTTCTACCTATTGACAATTCCCTTGGTGTTTTCTTTCTTTTTTTTTTTAAGATTTTATTTATTCATTTGACAGAGATCACAAGTAGGCAGAGAGGCAGGCAGAGAGAGAGGAGGAAGACGGCTTCCTGCTGAGCAGAGAGCCTGATGCAAACCTCAATCCCAGGACCCTGAGATCACGACCTGAGCGGAAGGCAGAGGCTTTAACCCACGGAGTCACCCAGGTGCCCTCTCTTGGTGTTTTCTGACTACCCAGTTCTTACTTCATGCTAGAGGTCATCCTGTCATTTTTTTCACTTTGGGTATTTTTTTTTTCACTCATCTTTTGAGGAAATAATTGTGTAAAACACCTTTATTTTGGAAAATTTCACATTTCTACCAAAGTCAAAAGAATAGCATAATGAACTTCCACCTACCCAAAACCCAGCTTTAACAATTTCAACCCATGGTCAGTTTCCTTTCCTCTGTTTAACTCCGACCTCCTTCACACCACTATGAAAGTAATCCTGGACATTAAACTGTATCTCCTTTAACCACATAAGTATATATTTTTACAAGATTAGGATTTTTTCATAACTAGCATTTTATACTGAAAATAATGGTATTTCTTTATTGTAATTAAATTTTTGATCAATAGGACAGTTTATATTAAGAAATATTAATACAGGTATAGATACAATTGTTGGAATATTATACAGATATAATATATATGTTCTTATACTTTTATATCATTTTGCACATAAAAATGGTTGTAGTCCTATAGAGAATGCTGGAGTAAAGAGAGGTGGATAATGAGTCTTGGAGGCATATAGCTGATTGGCAGCTTTCATCCTAAACCCATGAGAAGCTGGATGAGCTCAGCCAGATGGGGTTTCCACAGCTCAATAAGAAATAAACACAGTCCACAGTCTCCTAAAAAGCATGGAGAAAACATAACAAATGTCCACTACACTGAGTTAGCCTTTACCTCCAGGGATAACTGTTCACCTTTCACATTCCCACTTTTCTCTTTCATGATATTATTTATCTCTAATTGCCTGCTGATTCTTGGTTATTCATTGAAACTTCTGAATGAAAGCTTTTTTTGCTTAGTGAAGGCAACTTGGAAGAATTTCCACTGCTGTTATACAGAAAGCCCCCCAACCCTGAAAGGCTTCTCCCCTGGGAGAATGAAAAGCAGGTGCTAAATAGGTAGACTAGAGATGTAGGCTCCTCTGTAGTTCACAACTTCAGCCACATGCTAAAATCTCATGAGGAATTCTTAAAAATCTTGATGCCCAGGCCACAACAGTAACCAGTTAAATCAGGATCTTAGTAGGCAGAGGCAGAAAATTAGCATTTTTTTTTCTTAACTCTTCGGATGATTCTGATATGCAGTCAAGTCTGAGAAGCACTTTCTTTGGTGATGGAGTCAAGGGTTAACTAAGTAAGCAGGCAGGCAAACTGCAACGCTCCAATTTTTTTTTTTTTTTTAAGATTTTATTTATTTATTCTAGAGAAAGAGAGTGTATGAGTGCGAGCAGGGGAGGGGCACAAGGAGAGGAGAGAGAGAATCTCAAGCAGACTCCATGCTGAGCCTGAGACCATGACCTGAGCCAAAATCAGGAATTGGAGGTCCACCAACTGAACCATCCCAAATCCCCTTAATATTTGTCTTTCTTTCTTTCTTTCTTTCTTTCTTTCTTTCTTTCTTTCTTTCTTTCTTTCTTTCTTTCTTTCTTCCTTCCTTCCTTCCTTCCTTCCTTCCTTTTTCTTTCTTTCTTTCTTTCTTTCTTTCTTTCTTTCTTTCTTTCTTTCTTTCTTTTTTTTTTTTTTTAATTCTTGGATGGATTTTTCTTTCTTTCTTTCCCTGCAAACTTACAGTGTTGATCTGTTGATCCTGTGAACTCCACACCTAACTGTGCCTCTTTCTTAGGCTGTAATTATCTCATGATCATCTCTTCCCAGTCAGATGTCTGCTTGTCTCTGATTTTACTTTGTGAGAAAAAGCCCTTCTGTGGTTATGGGAGGGAATGAAGGGGGTGGGGCCAAGTTCCCAACTCTGCGGGGTGATCTGAGTGCTGGTTTCCAGTGAGTTACTCTGAAGAATTCTTCACAACCTTGCTTGGTATTTACAAAAGTCGGTTCAACCGTAACAAAATACCACAGAATGGGCGGCTTAAACAACACAAAGCGATTTTCTCAAGAGTTTTCGAGGCTGAAAGTCCAAGGGGCGCTGGCAGGGTTTCTTTTTCCTGAGGCTTCTTTCCTTGGCTTAGAGGCTTCTCCTTGTCTCCTCACAGGGTCTTTCCTGTGTGTGTGCACAGCTCTGGTGTCCCTTCCTTTTTTTTATAAGGGCAGTAGTCATTGGATTCAGGACCCACCTTTCTGTCCCTATCTCAGAACTCAGTGACACTGGGGGTTAGAGCTTCAACATGTGAATTTTAGGGGGACACAGTGTTGTCCAGAACAGTGCTTTTACTTTGATCTTAGAATATCTATATACCTTCCTTGGGAAGACCTAAAGTGAACCATATTTCCCTGGATGGAATTTCTGCTGTTTCTATCCATCCATTATGATCCCATTGGCCTCTCCCCCGCTTCCTGGAATAGCTCAAAAATTGCTGGTCTAATGATGGATTTTAAATGTGATGATTTAAAAAATGTGTTTACAGTAGTTATTATCTCTCTTGTGTGTATCATGCATGAGTGCATACGAGTAAGACCAAAGTGAGCCGTCTGGTAAATTGTGAATGAAGACTGGCTTCTGCATCTCTAACTCCATATCCTTGGCCAAGTCCCAACTTCCCAAGCAAATGACTATGAGGGTCTCCCTCTATTGTATTAAGAGATCAGAGTGAGATGATAATATTACTTAGACTGAAAGAAAAGTTAAGTGGCCCCAAATATAGACGAAGGGGATTCATGATTTATATAAATAACTAATGGTAAACTATTTTTTATTTCCTCACATTCTCTCTATAGGATTTCCTCACACTCTCTCTATAGGATCCAACACAATCGTAAATATACATTAAAGACCAAGCCTGTTACTGGAAGGTCCTGGAGTGGGCCTGGATGAGGCTCCATACACCAGAGGTTCAGGTCTGGCTTTATTACTCATTATACAGGCTTAGACAAGTCATTTAGCTTTTCTGGTTCCTCACCTATAGGAATAATAGTACCCACACCATTTACTCCTAAAGAAGTAACATTATCATCTGCCTAACCCCCAGGGCTCCATCAACACAAGTATCAAGTAAGTTGTATTTCTTGAACACCTAGTACTTTAAATTGTCATTATATACATTAGGGCATTAGTATCACTAAGATAGTTTTGGAGTATTTTTTGACCTTGTGTTTTGAATACACAATTGCACAACAGAAACTTCCTGTGCATTACATCAGGCAGCACATTTCACTCCAGTTACTTTACAAACATCTCCTGAACTCATCTTAGTTACCAACACACTGTATATTTAATAGGCACTCAGGAAATGTTTGTTGTATTAATTAATCCAAAATATTTTGCTGTTAATAAACACAGAGGGACACAGACAGGTAATGTGAGACCTACACAAGAATCATCAAGTGCTTTTCCATCCTCAAGGCTGGAGGAAATATAAAAATGGCAAAAAAAGATGACTCTTATCCCTCCAGATTTTAGAATTTAATTGTGGATATGGTCAATTATACCACAAAAAAGAAAATAAAGTTGTGAAGAAAGAAAAAAAAAGAGAGACAGCAACTTTTGTTTTTACCTTCATTAGTTCCTGTTACTCAAATGTGACTCTTGCCATTAAAGCCTGTATATCCTAAGCCTAGACACTATTCATGTGCACACGAGAGTAGAATGTCTGTAGTTTCCCTCCACAGCTTCCGCAATGGGTCCAAAAAGGCTCATAAAGAGGCCTGTGATGGGCATTGAAAATGTCCTCCTTATGGATCTAATTCTTCATCCTGGTAACAATAAGTGAAAAGATCCATAAATACAGTTTTAATTAACAGCAACACTAAGATGTTTAGAAATAGACCACAGGCTCTTTGAATCTGTTGGCCTTCTCATAAAGAATTTTGTTTTTCCCAGAGGGTCAAAATTAATTAATGTCCTTACCATTTATTTAGCCACCCATTGTTTCAGGAATGCCTACACAAGTTCAGTGAGCCGTATTAGTGTATCAAGGATGATATAATTGGGATGCTTTGAAGAGACGACTCTGTAAAAATATACTGTTTCAAGCAGTGATTAACAGGGAGGATAATAAAGCATCCCGTCAGAATGATTACTTTTCTTTATCTGTGGACAACATTACTTGTGCACAATATTGCATAATGACCAGATTCAAAACCTCTCATGTGGCCTTTCCTGAAGTCACACAAGCTACAAAAGTTCAAAAAAGAAAATAAATGTAGCCATTAATAGTCTTTAATTGTTCCATTAAAAGGTATGAATTGATCCCCCATGTCTGTCTCACTGAACAATGCACAGGGCATTTCCCACACCCACTGATTATACTTTTATCTTTTCCTAAACTGAGCCTTTGACAGTTTTGTACCCTTAGCAGTATTAGACTAGTAGATGAGCTCAGTAGTTTCCAAATACTGTGAGAAGATAAGGAAGATCGCTGTAGATGTCATCAGGAGACCTACACACACGGCATCTAAATATGACTGTTGCGATCTTAGCCCCAAAAATGAAAATTGGTTTATTTCTCATAAGTTCTCAAGAAAGAGAAATAAAGTATTTATCTTCAGAAACTATCATAAAAGTAAAAAAAAAAAAACAACTTCATCTAAATGTATTTTTATTGTTGTGATGTTTACTATGCTGAAAGTGTTAGGAAATAATTTAATAATTTACCATCAGATAATTTTTTATAAATTATGTTATGCTATATCCAAAAAGTAGAATATCATGTTAAAATATTTTATAACATATAAACTTGTTCACAGTACATTGATCAAAGTACAAATCTATTTTTATTTGAAACTGTATACATTAAGAATAAAAGGTAAGATATACGAATATAAAGATTATAGATGATTCTATCACTCTATTGGGATTACTAGAGAAGTTTTTTTTTTCTTTTTGCTGTTTATTTATACATTTAAATTTCAGAAAGCAATGTACTACTTAGTAATGCAAAATTGATGAAAAGAAATATTGAAGAAAAAAAATCAATATTAAGAGAGCAAAAAGATCATTGCTCAGGGTTTTTCCATGATAAAACTTCAAGATACCCACCCCAGTCTCCACACACACATGTAGGTGCTACCATCAGGTTATGTTAGGTTTTCTTTTGAGGTGCAATTCCTGTGTTTATTTATTTTCTTTTTATTTTTAGATTTATTCTCCCTATCATCTACTCCAGCCCTATCACTCATCCAAGTAATCTGGGTTAATAAACTGGTATATCCTTTTTTACCCTTCTCTCCATGCTCCACAAAGATACCAATGCAGAGTTAACATGTCCACAAATAAGGGGGCATTAGTCATCACTTGTTCTAGAAAAAATTGGACCATAATATAGAATCATTTTGTGTATTGCTTTAGCCTTTAATAATATGTTTTGGGGAGCAGTGGAGTGGCTCAGTTGTGTAAGGTCTGCCTTCAGCTCAGGTCATGATCTTGGGGCCCTGGGATTGAGTCCTGCACTGGGCTCCTCACTCTATAGGGAGCTTGCTTCTCCCTGTCCCTCGCAGCTCTCCCTGCTTGAGCTTGTTCTTTCTCTCTCAAATAAATAAAATCTTTAAAAATGCATGTTTTGGAAAGCCCTACAAAGTACTAAACTCTCTCTTTTTAGTGGCTCCGTGAGATCGCCTGCTGTGAATTTAACAACCTATCCTGGCCTCCAGCTGTTCCTCCGGGTTCCCAAAGGGGGCGACGTTGTCCCCCAGGGGCTCGCTGGCAATTTTTAAAGACCTTTTGAGTCGTCAAAGCAGGGAGATGAACGCTACTCATATCTAGTGGCGAGAGGCCAGGAAGGCTGCCAAACATCACCCAGCGCCCAGGACAGCACCACAGTAACTCATCAGATCGCCTAAAAACATCACTCCTGGCCTGGGGCACACCCCCCGGGGCACATCAGATCTCGGAGCATTTGGCACCAGCTGTCCCTCCCACCGCAATACTCTTGACTCAGGAATCTAAAAGGCTCACTAGTCACCTCCCTCAAGTCTTTTCTGCAGTCCTTCCCCAACTGTAACACACAAAACCATCCATATGCCTTCTCAATCCTACTTACTCTGTTCCTTTTTCCATTCAGAAAACCCCATACTTTATTTACTTACCATGTTGACTCAATTAGTTTTTCCCTCCTTCTAGAATATGAAATCCACTGTGACAGTTTTGTTTTACCCACTAATATATTCCCAACACCTAAAACTGTGCCTAGCATTCAACATGCCAATTAATGAATGAATGAGGGAACAAATAAATGATGGTATCAATGAGGGACATTCGTTTTATTTCCCATCATCTTCAACTTCAAACAATGCTGAGGTAAATATCCTTACACATATGTGCTTACGTGATGATCTTTTTATTTCTCTATGGTCAGAATGCTTTCCAAATGGATAATTTCCCATCACCATGCATGAGTATCCTTCTCTGGCTACCTGCTTCTCCATTTCTCAGCCATCTGTTGGTGATTTTGAAAACCTTTCCCCATCTTTTTATTTTGATTTGTATTTTCCTAATGACCTGCCAACTTGAGCATCATTTAATATTTTTGTTGATTATTTGATGCGATCACCTGAGAGTGAGTTATGCAGATCTTTTCTGGCTGTTATAATTTTCATCTCCAGTAAGTCTGTAAGAGTTATCTAAATGTATCCAACTTGTAATTGACACACATTTTTTTTTTTATAACCTATTGTTTACCTGCTGATTTGTTTATGGAATTTTTAGGCCACAGCTATAATTTTTCACCATCAGATATGTGCATCTTTTCTTTTGTGGCTTCTGGACTTTTGGAAGTGAGATCCTGTCTTTATATTGCACATAGTTTACTCTGTTTTCTTGCAAGAGTTTTATATTGTTTTTATTTGTTGCATTTAAGTCTTTAATCCATCCAAATATATTTCTGTCTATAAAATACACAAAAAATGTCATTTCCTTTCAGCTATATAACAAGATATACCAACTCCATACTTAGAAAGACTGTATCTTTTTCCCCACTGAATTAGTCTCTGTTATATATTAAATCTTAATTACTGACCTCCGTGTCTTGATTGCTTATTCTGTTCCATTAACCTATAATCTAGTTTACTCTAACTTTATGCTTAAAAAAAAACCCACCCCAAAACCAACTTGGTGAGGAAGAGGAAATAAAATTTGGCAGGTCAAAGGAGTAAAAAATATTCAATCTGGAGATGAACTGGGGGCCAACTTTCAAACAAAAATGAACACATAGGCTGTAATGGCACGTCATGATGTTTTCCATCTGCCTAACACATAAATAATACAAGTATTCTTCTCCTTTTGCTAGTCATAGAATGGCTGAGACACTCTTGCATATTTTTCCTTTGAAAAGTTATTTTAATTAATTCCACTATAATCTTGCTCTTTTTCTTCGTGCCTATGCTTCAGTTGTGTTGAGTGATACTGTATTAGAGTTCTCCAGAGAAGCAGAACCAATAAAATGTGTATGAATCTAGAAAGACATTTGCCATACAGAATTGGCTCATGTGATCCCAGCACTGGCAAGCCCCGAATACACAGTGTGGGCTGGCAGGCGGGAGACCAGGAAAGCCAATGGGGCCCATGGCATCTCAATGCTGCCTTGGGGGGAATGAATTACCTCTTGCTCAGGGAGGGCAGTCCTTTCTTGTTCCATTTAGGCTTTCAACTAATTGGATGAGCCCCCACACTCCCTCCCACATTATCAAGGGTAATAATTTTCGCAAAGTTCACTGATTTAAATGCTAAGCGCATCCAAAGACACTCCCCAAGCTGACACGTAAAAGTGACCATCACAAATATATCAGGTTATGTTTTATGCCTAAAACTCAGATTTTATCCCTAAGAATATGTAGACAAGTTTTATCCCTAAGAAAAGTTTTCTCTCAAATAATTATTGTTTATTTCTAAGAAGAATTAGATTCCAAGGTGTGTGTGCGGGGGTAGTACTGAGTAGGCAAGACTTCAGGGTAAAAGTAAATGAGAATATAAGCTTACTTCTGTTCTGAACCTATTACCTGTCAGACCAGGATGGAGTCCATTACCCTCAAATCACAAGGAAGGAGGCAAACTCTGTCAAGAGTTTGTTGGTGGTCATGCCTTCCATCACCACTTACCTCTTACGTCTCAGCCCCTACACATCAGAGGGACTGGAACAACACTGGTGGCCCGTTGCTGGCCACTGTGGCCACATGAGAACTCCTACCACTGCTAACCTCTGCTTACGGCATGTATTCAAATGAACATCCCCTACTTGTTAAGTCCATAAAGTCTGAGTCTCTTAAAACAGGAGTCATGGATTTCCTTGTTGTAGCAATGTCAGTTCTGGGTCTATTCAATAATTCAGAGGCTACAAAGAAGGACTCACTATTTTCATGAAGCCTACTGAGCCCTACCCACACACAGATACAAGGAATGCTCTCCGATATTCACTGAAATGGTTAAGGCATTTCCAGGGGTGAATTACTTGGCCTGGGAATTTCTGCTAGACTTACCTGGGGTGTGATCAAAGTCTGGCCTCAATGTTTCAGCAGGAATTCTGGTGCCAACGGCCCAGCCCAAGTCATCTTGAGAGTCCTGAGTAAGACTGCAGCCTGCGGTCCAGTTTCCGGCAGTTGTTTCAAAATTGCAACTTCCTGCTGTGCTCGTATAATGACCTAAGGAAATGAAGATATTAACAGAATGTTCTGGAAATGTATATTACACTTGGTATACTACATCTGTGATTATTAGTGCCTATTTTAATTACTTACTAATCAATTTAAAGAACCAGGACATTTACATCCATCGGTAATTTCAATTGTACATTGTGCACGGTAGCTTTTTTTTTTTTTTTTTTTTTAAGTCAGAAAGTCTAGAGGCAGTGCGTGAACATTGTCATGTATCCATGAAGGAGCTGTATGGATTGACTAATAATATGGATGATACATAAAACTGTGTCTACACATGAGCAATGAACATAATATTATGATAATACACATAAGTCAGATCGAATAAAACAGCAGCTTTAGTCATCTGGAAGTTCAATTCAGTCCTTGTGTTCACTCTGGTGTTTGAACAGCATAGACCACAAGAGAGCCAAAGTCATTAACTAAAAAAAGGTGCCTTTGCAGAAACAGTAAACTGTGGAGGACACAACCCGTCTCAGCATGCCATTCCAACCATTGATGTGCAATATTTCAAAGCTAGTCACTAAATGCTGAAAACAGTTTCTTCCAAGGGTTGATTGATAACTCATTAAAAATTAAGTTATTCATAATGAGACAAATTACCAGATAATAGCTGAATGTCTACTCCTTAGTCATCTGTGAAGGGTACCATCATAATACAACTGATATCTGCTTTCATTTTTCTTTAGACTTTTTTTGCACAGCAGCTATTATCTTTGAGCATTCACTGTAAGAGCGTGTTGTGCAGACAGAATGATCGTGTGATTTAACTGGTATGAATCAACTGAGATTGTAATTGACTTTTCCTTCCTTTTTAGAGATGACATTTATGTTGCCTTTAATATTTCTTCTCCAGACGGTTTCCCATTCATAACGTCTTCTTAATGTAAAACTAATACTAGCATAAAGAAACTACATTCGGAAAAAACCCTGCTGTTAAAATGGATGCCAAACATATCGAAAACAAAGCTTTAAATAATTCTACAGAAAAATGTTCTGAATTCCTGATGACATTTTCATTAAATATCTGTATTTCACTTCTCAGGCATGATTGCATCTTATCCCTAAAATCTAGAATCATTTTTAATTATGTATATTTCTTTCATTCATTTGATGTGGCATATAATGCATTTAATTTTAGATGCTTATTTATGGGCTCTCTATATCCTCTCTTTATGTCTATCATTTCAGGATCATGATATAAATAGGTTTATGCTATGCTATACAATACAACTAAAAGTAAAAAATCTAGTTCTCCAGGTGTTTAGCTAACACAGGGGCAAACATGCAGAATCTTCCAATATAAATACAAAATGGCCATTGTGTGTTCTTCAGAATGATGTCACATACAGGTTCTGTACTATTGCATTTCTATGTAACTCACTCCTTAACACACAGGACCTATAAAATAATTATTCTATATCCTTGCTGATTCTCTGTAACCACCCCTGAACGTTCTGCTTCACCTGCTAGTCATCTAGCATATGACTTTGCATATGACTCTAAAGACATCAATACAATCAGGATAAATTATCTTCTATTTCATCCTACCTCTAGATTATGTCATTTTTCCTTTCTTCTTTCTAGGACTAATCTCAGCTTATGATCTCAACACCTTATCAAGCATTCTACAGCTATTAGCATTCTATGCCTCCATTTATTTCAGAGAACATTTCCAGGTCTTCAATCTCACATTTTCTATCAATTCCTTTCTTATAACGTGCGAACATAGCCAAGGTGCCCCTCTAGATTTAATTTCATATGCTTAAATTTCTCACTCTATACAGCTTTCTCTCAGCCCTTCTGATGATCCTTCACACTTTCACGTGAACGGCCTACAAATCTACAGCCAAGATGAAACGCACGTGTTTACCTACAAATGCCTGTTGAATATTCTGCTTGGAATATGCAACTGTCATCTCAAAATCAAAAAGCCTAAAATGAACTCATCATTCACCTCTCCAAATGAGTTCTTCTCACTGAGATGATTAAGTTCAGAGCATGAATCTTCTCTCTGTTTTTAAAGCTTCTACCTTTGGAGCTATCTTTGGTTCTACACTCCTCATTTCCATATTCAATCTATCACCAACACTTGTCAATTCTCCCTTTGAAAACTTAATTCACTCCTTCCCCCCAAGTTTATAACCCCTGTCCCAGTTCCGTAGTCCAAGCCCCTGATTTATTTTAGGAGCCTATTTTTTTTCAGTGTAGCCTTCATTGATCAAATCTACAAATCCAAGCCACATTAATCATCTTTAAGAATGCTCTTGTGTTATTTCCATGGCTCAAAATATCAGGTTTTCCACATTGTTTGAATATACTCTTCCTAAACGCTTGGTCTTGCACACAATAACCTTTCCTTTGATGCAAAATGTTTTTGAAACTGAATCTTAAAATTGCCTCTGGGCCAACTAAATTTTTCAGAAAATTATCTCTTAAATACAGACTGATGTTTTTTCAACTTTTATGTTTAAGACGACTCTCCTCTATTTTTTGAATGTTTTCCTTAGTATTTGGGGGTTCATTTATCAGTCATTCCTTCCCTCTCTTGTAGACAGCAGAACTGCTATTTTATTTGACAACCCACCTTATTTCACTGAGACAGCCAGACATGACTTATAAGTTATCTAAGCAATCGTGATGCGCAGTGTTTTCCCTTTCCTCATCTTGATTAGTTTACACATAGTCCTGGGACACAATTCTAGACATTGAGCTTTACTGTGGAAAAGGCACCTAGGAAAAGTTTGCCTTGTTCTTAAAAACAAATCAAAAGAAAGAAAATCCATTTATTCTTTCTCAGGCTACCACCGTAAAGGTATGATCCTTGGGACTGAAGAGATTTATATGAGTAGGTGACTTTATTACAAAGTCAGTTACATGAAGATGGCACTGGGTAAAGAAGGAAAGAGTCCATGTAGTTCTAATGTTTTGATAACAGAAGTTGCTAAAATCAACCAACTCTTAGGATAACCTTGCCTTTGATCTCCGGCTACTAGAGATACTAGAGTTTCCTTTTCGTATCAGTTAAAAATTGGTTGGTTCCAAGCAACTGAGAACCCAAGTAGTGGAAGCCGAAACAGACAGGAATTAATTCATCCCAATTAAAAAGAAGCCAGGAAGTTGTCCATTAGGACTGGTATTGTGGTTCAGCTGTGTGGTTGTGAAGCACATATTCTCCATCTGTTCTTTCTGTCACCATTTCATCCTCCTGCTCATTCATGGTTTTAAGACGACTGTGGTACCCCCTAGTAAGACATAAGTTCAAGGCATTGAAAGAAGTGGAAGACAAAAGGAGCAGAGACTTTTTTTCTAGTCTGGTGTTTTTCCTTCTGAAAGAGATACCTTCTCCAAGTTCCCATGTGTGTCTCATTGGCCTCTGGAAGCTACAAGGAAGTCTGGAGAAGATGGTATTTGTCGTTGGTTGCAATGTCACCGCAAATAAAATCGGGGGTTCTGTTTTTAAGATACAAAAAGGAGGGCCAGGCAACTGACAGAAGTTACCATGATTTTAGGCTAATTGATGCTGAAGTTTCTGCTATAAGTATATTAATTAACATATCTTCTTCATCCTATCTAGTAAGTCACACTTGTCTTTGAACGTTCAACTTATGTCCTATCTTTCCTTTTTCAGAACAAGTTAGAGTATGTGTGCCTGTGTGTTTTATGGCACTTAACAGCGATTATAGTCATTACTCCTCATCTGGAAATACCTTACTTCTTTATTGTGGACTGTCACATAACTGTTTACCATTGAATTACTATAAATGTTTCAATGTGGGCAGTGTTATTACCACCCATAGTGGCTCCATATATACCTATTAAATCATAAATGATATGAGGAACTTTGTAATATTTCTTGATGATTATGTGTTGGTGTTTTCAAAATGGTTATTGCTCTTGATAAAATATTTTCTAAATTGTGATTTTTGTCATGATTCCTCGAATAGACTTAAACCATGACTAAAAACATCTAAACAAATGGCATTTTCCCAGTGGTATGGTATTCAGCCATATGGTGGTGTGGTTAGTGTAGATACTGATCAACTTACTTATATTTTTTTAAGAGCTGGCCCATAATTAACTATTTTTAATCCATCATATTCACATATTTGTCTTATTTCGCTATACCGCAATGCATAATACAGGGGTATTTAATACTTTCTCCTCAGAAGCCATTTCATAGGAGAAATGGCTTCATAGAGTGCCTCACTGAGGAGGGTTTTGAAGACTCTGGGATCAGTGGAAAAGAAGGCTCTGACTGGATAATCATATCTGTAACTGTTGTAAAAGTCAGCAGAGAGGGCACCCATGCACATCCCACACATCCTTAGCCTGGAGCACCGGGCACACTTAATACAGACTTTAGGTAATAATCTTCCTTCATGTAAGAAAAGAGCACATTTTTTGACTTAACAGTTTCTTTTCAAAAGAATCTATTTCATTTATTCCACAACATGAATTTTTGCAACAGGAGTTAGAGATGCAAAAGAAAAATTTATCTTTGTTTATGACCTATAGTAAAAATTTACTTATGAGGAATTGCTGATTTTATTTTTTGGTAAGTATATATTATATATTCACTATGACTGACAAATTTCAAGAGAGTATAAAAATAATGAAAGGAAGAGGCTAACATTATTAATTCTAGAAGACTGAAAAAATATGTTCTTTATGTCATTTTATTATTTTTGTACTTTAATTCTCAAAGTACTCTATAAAATGGATATGATTAACCTAATATAAAGATGAGGAAATGAGTCTCCGAGAATTTTTTTTAAAAATATTTTATTTATTTATTTGACAGAGAGAGAGAGATCACAAATAGGCAGAGAAGCAGGCAGAGAAAGAAGGAGAAACAGGCTCCCCATACAGCAGAGAGCCCAATGTGGGACTCGATCCCAGGACCCTGAGATCCTGACCTGAGCCAAAGGCAGAGCCTTAATCCTCTGAGCCACCCAGGCGCCTGAGTCTCTGAGAATTCAAATAATCGCTGAACATGGGAGGGTCAACATCAAAGTGAAGACTTCAGTTTAATAAACCAAAGGTCCAATTTTTTCCTTATATTTCTCCAAAGGCCATTTCGAAAATTTGGAACTCAATTCATCATCCACAACAGATTATCTGATTGCAGGAATCTAACCCAGATGTTTCCAACGTGTCCAAAAAACTTTCGACATAAAATGCTGATGAAGTCACTTTGCAGAATCGGTAAGTCACCAGTCTACCCATGTGTGCTGTGGAGTGGCCCTTCTGGATGTGAACGAAGTCTATCAAAGGTCTTAAGGGAAGTGACCATTTCATTTGTCAACATATTGTTTTAATTTTAATAAAACCAAATACTGCATGCAGTTGTCCATCAAAGCTGTAGGTAATGCTAACAAATATGAGCGTGCAACTGACTCAGGTTCTGAAAATCAAAATTGCCTTTGTGTATTTTTTATATCAGTATTTCAAATAGCTGTGGGAAAAATAAAAATCATATAAAGCAGTCTGAGAGGAACACTGAGTGAAACCAAGGGGGTAAAAAAAGCAACATTCACATCTGAAAAACCAAAACACTTAGTATCTATTTATGTTTTACAAGCTGATATTTATGTTTCACGGGCATGTGCACACACACCAGTCTTCATCTATACTCCCCAAATGCACTGTGATAACCTAACACGTGTTACATTTCAAAAGTAATCAAAATTCTTTTATAACCAACTTTTTCAAAAAGCAAAGAACACTATATTTTAATAAATCCCCCCAGGTCCTCCCCTAGGAGAAAGTGGGTTTCTGAAATCTAAGAAAACATCTTATTCATTTTTATACAGTCAACATTTAGAAAGTTGTTCCTAGCCCATACTGAGCATGGAATAAATGGAAGAATATAATTTTTATATAAATATTTTCAATACATGTACATCTTGAAATAAGAGGAAGAAAATTTACTGCCTGTAACTATTTTTCTTTGTCCACATGATAGCTATCCTTTCCTCCACTGGACTATATATATCAATGTCACCCTATTCAAATTATTTTTCTTTTATAATCTTCATTTTGTTTTGCTGGTGATTTTTTTTTTTTTTACTTTTGATTGGATATTGATTTATTTTCATATGCAACTAATGAATCGTTGACCACTACATCAAAAACCAATGATGTACTATATATTGATAATTTTTTAAATACTCTCTACTTGTTATGCCTGGTTGGGAAAAGAGTGATTTTACAAATGTTTTGGAGCATTTTTTTCAAGCTCCATTGGAATCGGTTCTCTGCCGTCTATATCAAAAAAATGTATTTTTTGGAGTACTTTAAAAAAGTTAGAACACTAGGAAAAAAACACTTAAATTTAAATATAAGCTTTTTTTTTTTTAAGATTTTATTTATTTGACAGTGAGAAACACAGCCAGAGAGGGAACGCAAGCAGGGGGAGTGAGAGAGGGAGAAGCAGGCTTCCCGCCAAGCAGGGAGCCCAATGTGGGGCTGGATCCCGGGTCTCTGGGATCATGACCTGAGCCGAAGGCAGTCACTTAACCCACTGAGCCACCCAGGCACCCTTTAAATAGAAGCTTTTAAAAAAGAACATAGGAAGTATCTTTCAATATATTATAAATTTCATTTGAGAATGCATATATTATAAAGGAAATATATAACAGTTTATAAAATTAAGATAATAATACTGTGGCATTGATAGTACAGTTTTAAGAAGTGTCAGCAATTTTCCCTTCCCCTGACAATTTGATTTAAAATTAAAATGTAGGGACGCCTGGGGGGCTCAGTGGGTTAAGCCTCTGCCTTCAGCTCAGGTCATGATCTCAGGGTCCTGGGATCAAGAGCCACATCAGCCTCTCTGCTTGGCGGGGAGCCTGCTTCCTCCTTTCTCTGCCTGCCTCTCTGGCTATTTGTGATCTGTCTTTCTCTGTGAAATAAATAAAATCTTTAAAAAATAAAATTAAAATATAATATTAATGCTGACAAATTTATAAGCTAATAAGCCCATCACAGCAAGACAAATACTATAAGGTTCCAATACTGGTATTAGATACCCAGACTGTCAAATGCACAGAGACAGAGACTCAAATGATGACTTTCAGGGGCCAATGGAGGGAAAATGGAGAATTAATTGTTTAATGGGTATAGGGTTTCAGTGTCTCCAGATGAAAAACGTTCTGCAGATAAGTGTTGGTGATATCTGGACAACACCACCAGGGTACTGAACAATACAGTAAGAAATGGTTAAAATGGTAAATTTAATGTTATATATATTTTACCACAATTTAATGAAAGTAAGAAATACCACAAAACATAAAATGAACACTTCAGAAGCATCGTTACTATAAGATCCTACGGAATCAAAATGATATTGAGTTAAAAATAAAAATCTGAACAGTACTTCTTTCCTATACATACATGACATCGTCCCAAAGGTAGAATCTTATCCCCTTTCTTTCTTTGAATTGACTAGACATTTTAATTTGCCCAACCACTGGAAAGAGCCAAGAGTGACTTTCTAGAATTTCTGAGGCTAAGTCATATGAATTCTTCTTGTTTTTCCTGTGGTTCTTGGAAGCTTGCTCTTGAGAGTATTTACTCTGATAAAAGCCAATCTCATGCAAAATAGGATAATCCTGTGAAGCCCTGTCATGGAAAGTCCAAGCCACATTAGTCTGGCCTGGAGAATGAGATGCAATGTCAAGCCAGACAGGGAGACCAAAGAGAACTAATGCACCAAGCCCGGAGGGGAGGAAGCCATCTTGAAAGTGACCAACAGTTCCAGCAATGCCTTTGGAGTCACATGAACGAGAAACAACCTGCTTTGCTGATTCCTTTCTGAATTACTGATCCACAAAATGAAGTGCAAAATGAAACTTTTTTAGGCCACTAAACTTTAGGGTAGTTTGGGATGCAGAAAACCCTAACTGCAACAGGAAGCCTAGATGGTAGCAAGGTTCTCTATGAATGCTCATCAATAAAAAATACAAAAGAAAGTCTTTGGATTTAAATACATGCTCATATTTTAAAACTACATACTTGGTTTTATGCATGACTTTTAAATATCACTTGATTAACGTTTGAATAGAAAAAAAAAAAAAAACCCAACGTGGTCACTCTAGTTCTCTTTTCCCAGAGCAATGTAATTGATAAAATTAATCATTTCCTAGTATTTATTTGAAGTGCTCATTTTTAGTCTTATCAATAAAATCAACCATCTTCTGGAAAAGGAAATGAAAACCAATGAAGAAATGCAGGCGGATAGGTCAGTTTTGGCAATTAAAATTCCAACTGCCCTCCACCCCTGGCAGTTCTACACAATGACGTGTAGAGAAATTTTTAGGACAATATCTTCTGCAGTGTCTAGAATGGGGGTGAGACAGTTGAGAGGGCTGTGATTTGGATATGTGGACAGAGAACCTGGAAAAAATGTTTTGGCTATTGTAAATTTACTCTAGTGCATAAAAAGAAAATTTTCTCACCATCATCAGTGCCAACATGTTACTTTCCTAATAAAGTGAAATCTGTGCTGAATGACTGGGCGCCATGAGGGCAGACAGATCCACTTACCGCAGTGAGCCTCATCAGACCCATCGGGGCAGTCTGGCTTATAGTCACAGACGAGGTGGGATGCAACACACTTCTTGTCATGGCACAAAAAATCAGTACTTTCTGGGCAATTTTCAGAAGTCTCTCCCACTGGGGGAAAAAAAAAAACAATAAAAACAGTCATTTTATAATATTTCTTTAAATTTAAATATTCCTTTTAGTGGTTTTATAGACACACTTACGTAAGTTACTGATTTTAACAGCTGTCCAAGGCACACTTCTAGACATCTCTCCACTCAGTCTCACAGCCAGTTTTTTAGCAACTGATACAGATTGTGCTTTCAAAATCATCCATTCCCTAAACCCAACATCTTCATTCAGGCAGTAAAAATGTTTTTTGCTTTGGGTGCCAGCTTTGTTTCCTAGTCTCTTTTTTTGCAACTCCCCACGTAAGTACCTGCAGCTAAACTATAGTACAGCCTCCTCAGAAGGGCTCACAAACAGATCACAGGCTCTCCGTCTTCCCACGTGTGCACATCTGCTATTTCCTTTACCTACACCGGCCATTTCCTCTTTGGGCTCCTGGTGGCCCACTCAACCTCAAGACTCAAGGAAACAGCTTCCCTCTCCCCATTTCACCTTTTCTTTGTCAACCAAGCCCCAGGTTGGGTACTCTATGTTTCATGACACCTAAGAACCCTTCTACTCCTATGGTAAAGGACTACCACCTCATAGAAGAGCTGCATTACAGCTCTGTCTGCTCCTCCAGATCCCAAGGACTTTGGGATGTATTTTCTTAGACCAAACACAGCCCCTAATCCATAGTTTGTGCTTAATAAATTCTGGGTATAATACCTGAAGACATAATGGTTTTATCCAAAGGCAACTTAGGAATGAGCATAAACTTTTTAAAGCAATTCATACTTTTTTAATTGAAGTATAATGAACAGTGTTACAATAGTTTCAGGCATGCAATACAAAGATTCACCAATTCTATACATTACTCAGTGGTCATTAGTGTATCCTTAATCCCACTTAACTGTTTTACCCACCCCCACCTCTTTCCTCTCTGGTAACCATTAGTTTGTTCTCTGTATTTAAAAATCCACGGTTTTTTTTGTCTGTCTTCGTTTGTTTGGTTTCACCTATGAGTGAAATCATATGTCTTTCTCTGACTGACTTATTTCACTTAGCATTATACCAAGTCCATCCACGTTGTTGTAAATGGCTGAATAATATTCCACTGTGTATATACAAACCACATCTTTGTGTGTGTATATTTAAATATACACACACACCACATCCGTCCATCTACGAATGGACTTGCAGTGCTTCAATATCTTGACTACTGTAAAAAAGGCTGCAGTAAACCTAAAGGTGAATGTATCTTTTTGAATTAGTGTTTCACTTACTTTGGATAAATATCCAGTAACAAAATTAGTGGATCACAAGATAATTCTACCTTTTAATTTTTTAAGGAACCTCTACACTGTTTTCTACCATGGCTATACCAATCTTTATTCCCACCAACAGTGCATGAGGGTTCTTTTTCTCCACATTCTTACTAACAGTTGCTATTCCTTGTGTGTGTGTGTGTGTGTGTGTGTTGTTGTTGTTGTTGTTGTTGTTGTTGTTGTTTTTGCCATTCTGACAGGTGTAAAGTGATATATCATCGTTTTGATTTGCATTTCCCTGATGGTTAGTAATGCTGAATACCTTTTCAGATGTCTTCCTGCCATATGCATGCCTTCTTTAGAAAAATGTCTATGTGTCCACTGCCCATTTATTTAATGTGGTTATTTGTGGGGTTTTTTTTGGTATTGTTGTAGAAGTTCTTCATGTATTTTGGATATTAACCCCTCATCAGATATATCATTTGAAAATATCTTCTCCCATTGAGTAAATTGCTTCTTTTGTCTTGTTGATGGTTTCCTTTGCTGCACAAAAGCTTTTTATTTTGGTATAGCCCCAAGAGTTTAATTTTGCTTCTGTTTCTCTTGAATGAGGAGACATATCTAGAAAAATGTTTCTATGGCTGATGTCAAAGAAATTACTGCCCATATTTTCTTCTAGCAGTTTTATAGTTTCAGGTCTCATATTTAGGTCTTTAATCCATTTTGAGTTCATTTTTGTGTACAGTGTAAGAAAGTGGTCCAGTTTCTTTCTTTTCCATGTAGTTGTCCAGTTTTCTCAAAATCATTTGCTGAAAGGACTTTTTCTCCCCATTGTATATCCCTTCCTCCTCTGTAACAGATGAAAATATAAGTATGGGTTTGTTTCTAGATTCTCTATTGTGTTCTACTGATTGATATGTCTGTTTTTGTGCCATTACCATACTGTTGTGGTTACTACAGCATTGTACTACAGCTTGAAATCTGGGATTGCGATGCCTCCAGATTTGTTTGTCCTTTTCAAGACTGCTTCAGCTACTTGGGGTATTTGGGGGTTCCATACACATTTTAGGGATATCTGTTCTAGTTCTGTGAAAACTGTCATTGCTATTTTGAGAGGGACTGCATTAAATCTATAGGTTGCTTTGAGTAATTTGGCCACTTTAACAATTTCCACAGGTAAATTCTACCAAACATTTAAAGAATTAATATCGGGGCACCTGGGTGGCTCAGTTGGTTAAGCGACCACTTTCGGCTCAGGTCATGATCCCAGAGACCCAGGATGGAGTCCTACATCGGGCTCCTTGCTCGGCGGGAAGCCTGCTTCTCCCTCTCTCACTCCTCCTGCTTGTGTTCCCTCTCTGTCAAATAAGTAAATAAAACCTTTAAAAAAATAAAGAATTAATATCAATGCTTCTCAAATTACTCCAAAAAAATGAAAGAGGAACTGAAGTTTCCAAGTTCATCCTATAAGGTCAGATTTACCAATACTGAAACCAGATAAAGAAAATAAAAAAACAGAACTATAGGCCCATATCTCTGATGAACATAGATGAAAAAATCTTCAACAAAATATGAGCAAACTGAATCCAGCAACACATGAAAAAATTCATTCACCACAATCAAGTGGCATTTATTCCTGGGAAGCAAGGGTCCTTCATTATTCATAAATCAATCAACATGACACATCAGATTAACAAAAGGACAAAAACCATATGATCATCTCAAGAGATGCAGAAAAAAACATGTGACAAAGTGCAACACCCATTCATGACAAAAACTACCAACAAAGTAGATTCAGAGGGACCATATACCTACCTCAGCATAATAAAGGCCATATAGAAAAATCCCACAGCTAATATCATCTTCAAGGGAGAAAAAGGGAAATCTTTTCATCTAAGGTGAGGACAAGGATTGGCCACTCTCACTCCTTTTATTCAAGGTAGTACTAAAAGTCCTAATCACAGCAATTGGATAAGAGAAAGAAAATAAAAGGCATCCAGATTGTTAAGGAAGTAAAATTTTTACTATTTGTAGATGACATGACACAATATATATTAAAAACACTGAAGAATCCACCAAAAAGCTGTTAGAACTAATAAATGAATTCAATAAAGTCACAAGATGCAAAATTAATATTCAGAAATTGCTGCATTTCTACACACTAATAATAAAGAAGCAGGAAGAGAAATTAAGAAAGCAATTCCATTTACAATTGCACCCAAAATAAGAAGATACCTACAAAAAAACCTAACCAAGGAGTTGAAAGACCTATTCTCTGAAAACCAGAAAACACTGATGGAAGAAATTGAAGATAATATAAAAAAAAATTGGGCAGATATTCTATTCCCATGGATTGGAAGAACCAATATTGTTAGAAGCCCATATTACCCAAAGCAATCTGTAGTGATTTACATACTTAAATATCATTTTAAATCATAGGAAGTCCAATGATGATACTTTATATCTTAATAGAGATGTGCATTAAAGGTCCCAAACTGTTTTTAATTTAGTTCAACAAATTATATAACGCTCACAATTCCTTTGTTACCTAGATTATTATAGGTGCGGAGTTGATGTGCCTGAGGTGAGGGTAATTTACTCAAAGTTAGATAGTATTTCCATGAAGAAAAATAGTAAATCTCTATGGATTTGATAAAAATGCAAGTTTTAACTTGTATAATTTCCAAAAATAATTTACCACTAAAGTATAGTAGAAATATGAAGAATGAAAAGAAGGCATCTAAGAAAATGGCAAATAGTTTATCCATGGGCATCAGCAAGAAAAATTAAAGGTCATGTTCATTAAATAGTGTAGAAGGTTTGCCATATAATTTTTAATTAAAACTAGTGAGAATTTATAGTTAATCCAGAGCAGTATAAGGGCATTATTTAGTATGCAGCTCTATTCATTGGGGATTATCTTATTTCTCCGTGCCATAGGCTGTGGAGCCCTATATAATTACTCCACAGAGGAAATGTGTTTTGACTTTAAATAATTAATTCTTTAGTTTTTAAAAATGACTACAACAGACTACATTTCTAAATGAGGCTCATTTCATTAACGATACAGAATTGCAGTGACATGAAATCAAGTCAGTGCTTTGAATTGCAGTAAAGCAAAAGCAAAGACCAAAATATCCACAGCTTAGACATCACATCAAGAATAAAGAAGAGAGCCAATGATTCTACAAAAAGTAAGACAAGATACAGTCAGACAATCATTACCAAAAACATCATGATAAATAGAAAAAGTAGATGATGTTAGTGGGACTGTCTTACTCATTTTAGTCACTTTCAATTTCTTTATTCGGTCAAAATAATAAGAGCCGTGTATACTAACCTGGTTGACAAGTATGTGAAATGAACAATAATCTCACATATTCCACATTAATGATATAAGAATGGAAAGAACATTGGTGCTCACAATTGAGAATTGAGATAATATGGCTGGCAGAATTGGGCATATGGAGAAAAAAAAAAAGAGTGAATATTTATTTTAGGAAAAAAAAGTTGGGGTACCTGGAGGCTCAGTCAGCTAAGCATCTGACTCTTGATTTCAGCTCAGGTCATGATTTCAGCTTGTGAGATCAAGCCCCCCATGTCAGGATCTGTGCTGAGCATGGAACCTACTGAAGATTCTGTCTCTCCCTCTCTCTTTGCCCCTACACTCCCACTCTAACAAAAAGAAAAAGAAAAAAAGTTGGCAAGATCCTAAAGACCTACAACTATAGCACAATAAATTCAAAACCCTACAATGAAGAAAAGATCCATAAAATAATGTAGCTGAAATATTTAATCCAATAAAAGGATGATGCATATGTAAGACTAATCTGCATTGGATTTGAACAGACTGTCACCAACCTGAAAGTGACTCCAATTTAAAACTGGCTT